>UCOM01000129.1:0-126831 GCA_900474385.1 Ormyrus pomaceus
GATTTTAACGTTCCCTTTTACCGAGTCATATTGTCGCTCTTCGCCGTTCCGTTTTCATTATCCTTTCTCGGGATTTCTTCCTTCGAGCGCGGGGGTGGAAGGGATTTTAGAGACTGACTCTCTCTCCCGCGAGCTGCCGGTAGGGCCGTTGATACTGGGGCGGTGTGTACCGTCTGTTTGTTCTTGGCTTATTACTGTCGGATTCTTACCGCTTAAACGAATTTTAAACGCTGGGGGCGACTCGGTTTTATTATTGAGCTAATCAAATTCCTTTTTTCGAAAAAAGTTCGCGTCCTATTATGGAGACCTGATTTTGTTAAACACGATTACTTGCGCCGATTAACTGGGTTGATTGAAAAATCTTTATTTTTTTTTATGCAAAATTATTTGGTTAAGTGGTACGAAGATTATTTATCATCAGGAAAATTACGAAAGCGCGCGCGTCAGTTTTAATATTTTTCATCGAAAAATTAGTGCATTCACAGTGTTCACCCATCGGAAGGATTTTTATTTTAATTAAGCGAAGTGCGCTTGTAATATTTTACATTCGTACCTATATAGATTAACGCAAAACATACGGTTCAAGTACATTTTACATTTCCATTTCATTTTATACGCAAGTCACTCCGTATTCACCGTACCGATGATATCCCCGCTCGCTCCGCCAAAAATATTAACTTTCAATGTCAACGCGGCATTTAATTCATTGCGTTTTCTTCCAATTAACTCTCATTAAATTCATTCGCTCCCAAATTCCCAAATAAAGATAAAATTATCATCGACAAAACTAGGAAGAAGCCTCCGTGTTCAAGAATCCGAATAAGCGATAGCGAGGTAACCCTAACGTTCCACGATCAGTTGTCGAGCACTCGGCGCTCTCGCTCCTCTATCTGCTGCTCCAGCTCTTTTCCATCTCTCCGCGATCTGCCGCCCGTCGCCCTTCGTGGCAGCTTCGGGTTGCGCGGCGCTCACGACGGGCCGCGAAAAAAGAACGCACTCTATTTATGCTCGACTTTATCTTGACGTGATCTAGTTATGCCAGGCACGATCCATTCGCTCTCGCGCAGCCGAGCGTCTGTGGGTGCGCAGGCGAGGATTCCCTCTGCTGCTCTCCGTGTGTTTTTTCGAACAAATATATATACAGCTTTGCGGGTCGTTAAATGAAAGGGAAGAGGACAAATTCCTCGTTGAACTCGCGAGGAAATTGACAAGTTTTTTTTCGTTCGACGAGGGTTTGTTGATTCAACGAGTCGAGTTAATTAATCGAGGAACCGGGGCAATTAATCCCCCAAATACACGAATGGCGAGGGGGCATTTAACTTATTCCCACGGAATGGAGGTAATTTGAAAAATAAGATAAAGAGGCAGGTAATAAATATAGCCGGGGAGGAGGAGGGGCAGGAAGAAGAGCGAGAGAGAGAGAGAGAGAGAGATTCATTCGCGAGAGCAGCGCGAAAAAGAAAAGGAGGCGAGAGGGGAATGAATGATGGGAATATAATGACGAAGCCTCCGCTAATTCCCCTATCGTTTTTCTCTTTCTCGCATTACCGAATCATTATGTTTATCTCTTCCTCTCTCTCTCTCGCCCTCCCTTTTCTCAATCTTTTTCTATACGCTTTTGCTCGCGCGCGCTGCTTCTTTTTCCGGCTTTCCCGTTTCAGCCAGGCATTACGCTATAATGCATCATTAATTCGCTCCCTGTGTACCTTATAAGATTTACAAAAGTTGTCTTCGGTTTATCTAACGTTGGCTCGAAAATTTACCGTCGTATAATTAACTAAATGGTATACGTTTATTCGCGGATAGAGATAATACGTTTTAATTTTAATAAAATATATCGTGAAAAATGCTATAAAAAATGAATTTAGGTAAATAATTAAATTCGATTGACGAGAATTCAATGTTTAAATAAATTGGGTTGATGAAAAAATCTAACTTCATTTCAACTAGTTTAATTGAACAGCACTATTAAATTCAATATTTATTAAGTTAATTGAAACTGGGTTTTCGAGCCGGGAAGGTAATCTGGAAAATCTCTCTTTGCTTTATAATTCGGAGCAGCGAATTAAATTTGACTAATAGACCCAATTAAAATTTAATTGGATTTGCCAATTTTTTTACTTTTTCAAAATATGTAAAAGTGAAACTTGAGCGTGAAAAGTCTGCTCTTTCAATAAATCAAAATATTAAACCGATGTACAGATAAATGATAATCTTTTTCGAATAAAATCACATTTCTCTTTCTTCTTACTCTCACAAAGCCGACGTCTAAACCTCCGCGACGGAAAATCTTCGTCCTTTTCCAACAGCCGAAATTAAAAAGGTCACCAAGCAGCAAAGCCCTCTCCTCCAATTGCAAAGACAGCAGAAGTAGAAAACTAAGTCTCGGGACCGGCGAAGCTCGCCGCCCAGCATAAACCGAGGGTGGACTTTTGTCTCTCTCTCTCTCTCTCTCTCTCTCTGTCCTCCATTCTTGGCTGCAGCCGCGGGGATTAATAACGGCCTATGGCGCTGTCGCCATGGCAACGCGCGGCCGCGCAAAAACTCTCGGCGGCGACTGTGAGCGCGACTCCGATCGGCCGTTTAATACGCCCTTTTAGTCGCGAAGTGGACCCGAACGACGCCGAGAAATTTATGAATGAAAGTTTTATTGTCGAAACACGAGTCGGGTCGAGGCTGAGGAGTTACGACTCGAGTTGGGTTTCGAGGTTTAAGGGTTAAACAGTAAGTGGGTCATCTTTAAATCAATAAAAGACTCGTATTTTGATGATTGAAAGACGTTTGCTTAAAATTAAGCTACGCCAACGCAACGTGTTAAATCTGCCGAGTCAACACAACGAGCAACGGAGCTTTTTCACGAACTCCGCGGAGCTGTTTACACCGCCTTATCTAATCGCCGAGCTTTTGAAACCACGGTTGCACTTAAAAAGAATGAGCTCTGCATTCGCCCGGCGTTTGGACACCGGGAACGAGACCGGAACGAAAGCGAAGCGCCGCGGCGAGCATAAAAGCCTTGCTCAAGCTCGGCGATTTTTTTGCGTGTCTTTGCGCCGGTATTTCGTTAGGGAAGCGGTAAATAACGGCGAGTCTTTGACAGCTCTCTCTTTCCCTCTCCCGGTATACGTGGGAGTAGACTAAAACTCGATAAATAACGAGTGTGCGCCTTCCAACTTTTTTTCCGCGCTTTCCGCGGCATCGAGCGAAAAAGGGCGACACGTGCGCGAGGGCGCGCAACTGTCTTTTTTGCCCCGCGCTCTCTCTCTCTCTCTCTCTCTCTTGCTTCGGAGTTACACGGTGCGATTTATCGGGAGCGAGCTTACATTAAGCGGACGCGATTGTCGCGGGAAATTCCCGAGCTCGTTCGATATCGCTCGCTCCTCTCTCTCTGGTGCCTTTTCTCTCGCGCTGGGAAAAGTTGCATGGGAATAATGACGAGCGCAGGCAGTTTTTTTCAGCGATCGCACAAAGTTTTCGTTGGAAGCGGGGAGTTGGAAAAGTGGATTTCTGGAAATTTTTCTGATGGCGCGGCCTTTTTCTTTTTTTTTTTCTGTTGTTGTTCGGCGAGGTACGCGACAATATTACATCAGTGAGTTATTGGAAAAATAAGGGTTTCACGGAAACAAGTTTAAAAATAATCAATTTTATAAAATGTACGTAAAGGTTTTATAATGGTAATTTGCTTTTAAATATTTGTCACCAAACATAATAAATATAATAAACATTATTAAAGAAGGGTATAAAATAACTTATTATTACTAATATCGATTGGACGAGCTGGAGAGTGAGATAAGCATGTCGATTTTATTTCATTTTTGTACGAGCACAAGCGGAAGTGCATTGCGCAACGTGACTGCGAAAATTGATGGAACGCCATCGAAGAACATTTACATTCGATAAAAAGTTGCACGGCTCGTTCTGGAACGTAAAATTAACTCTACAATTTATACAATTTACTCAAGCGAACGAATATAATTTTAATAAATACTTAACAAAGAGAACGAATTACACCACCGGCTTCAACTGAAATAATTTAACGTTTCGCAAAACAACGCATCCGACCTCTCCCATCCCCCCCCAAAAAAAACGACGCATTTCTCGTTGATTCTCGAAAATCCGAAAGAAAAAGATTCGCAGCAATTCGCGGAGCGAGAGCCGCCAGCAAACGAGCCGAGCGCCGGGGACAAAAAAGCGCGCACCCCCGCTTAGAGCCGCGCAAAAAGCCGCTGGCCGAAAGAATTATATTGGAAAATCGGGGGTGGGAAAAAGAAAAAAGGAACGAGGAGTCGCGCGGAGGGAAAGTGATGGAGGATAAAGCAAACAGGCTCGCGAAAAGAGATAGACACCGGGGGGGGGGGGGGGGGGCGAGAGACAAAGAAACGGAGAGAGAGAGAGAGAGCAGGAATCGCGATGGAGTCGCGGGCTTCATGAATATTTGAGGCGATATTCCGGGCTTCCTTTTTCTGCGCCCCGCGCTACACGGAGAATCGCCGTTCTCGCGATTTATCGCTGACCTGAGAGAGGGTAGGAGGCCGCACGCGCGTGTACATTCGTAAAAAAAACGAATGCGCCGAGAGAGAGGCGCGGAGACTTTTTTAGACTCTCGCGCAAAATTGAGCGAGCACTTTTATTTACCGTTTGATTTGCAGTTTTGCTGTTTATTCCCCCGCCTTTGTTCGCCGCTGCCTCTCCGTGAATTTTATGCGCCCCTCCTCTTTTTTTGGCTTTACCCGCGTTCGGATGATCTTTGGACGGGGGAGCGTAAACATTCTTGCGTTTTTTCCTCTCCTGGATTTATCTCCGAAACGTTAACGTATTAAAGCTAATATTAATCATTTTATAATGCATTTTCCATTGTTAGATCTTTATATTAAAAGAGGAAAAGAATCTCGTCGAATTATTGACTATTAAAACGTCGGGATCGCGTCTAATTGCAAGGCTTCACGCTTAATCAGTCACCGACGACAAACTCGATTTCCCTCCGCTGCAGCAGGCCTGGCAAAAATCCCTAATTCCCGGCGCTCTCTCTCTCTCTCTCTCTCTCTCTCTCTCGGAGCCGATAATTTGCGCCGCGACGCCAATTAAATTTTCCTTCTCGAGCGGCTCGGGGGTTCTGTGCGGGGCCGATCGAAAATTGGCAGCCGCTTCCGGCCTCGGGATTGGCAAATGGACTGGCCTGATGTAGGGCGTAGCTACGCGTCGGAAGTGCGTCTAATGCATCCGTCTAGGGGTGTACGCGCGTCGTCTCTCTCTCTCTCTCTCTCTCTCTCTCGGCCGCTTCCGGCAAGCCGAGGCCATTACCGATGACGCGACGTCGAGCGCCCGAGCTGTGGGAGAGGTACAGGCCAAGAAAATGGTGCGAGCTTCGGGATAGTTTTAGCCGTTGAGACTAAGGCTGATGCAACGATTTTTATCGTAAATAGAAGCGCGTTTTACAGTTTTACTACTTTTTCAAAACTACTTATTTCTAATTATTGACTTGACTTACACTTGCATTACTCTGCATATAAATAAGAATTCGATTTTTTAGTTTCTCAAAATCCGATAATCAGACGACTGATCCAAGAAAACTGATCTTCGCGGCTCGAAGAAGTCTCGACAGAATCTTACCGAGCTCGCCGAGCCGATCCTCGTCTCAGTCTTAGGTGAACGCGCGAGTGGGCGCTCGGCGAAGATTGGCCGGCGGCAGCCAATCGGCCGTTCTGGCCTTTGTCTCAGCAGATTGGTCGGCGCATTGTTTCAAGGGAGGCGCTGCGCATGCGCCCGCCGCGCGCCGCGCGCACACACCTTACAGCCGCCGGGGCGCTTCCCACAAGACGGCCCGGCTGCTGCTGGCTCTCCTTTCCGCTCTCGGGACGCCTGTCCCTGGAGGTGCCGCGAGGCGAGCAGGACTTTTCCATTTCTGCGGATTGCCGGAAGAGCTTTTTTTTCCGGGCCCGCTAACCCTTTATTTTATTTGCGCGAGCGAGATCTCGCGCGGTTTAATATCACTCCGAGGGTGAGCGAGCGCTGTGTTTTTCGCGAGTAATTTTTTTAAAACGAGCCAAGACTCCCGATGAAATTCTCTAAGGTTTAATTTAGAAATGCACGTTTAATTCGACGGGGAGGTTGGCTCCTCGCTGTGTGTGTGTGTGTGTGTGTGGGTGTGTCTGCTTTTTAGGTTTCTTTGGATTATTAGATGCGAGCCGCGGCTCTTACATCATTTTCTTAAAAGTTACTTTAGGAATTTCTGAGGAGCTCGGCTTTTTTAGACGGTTTCAGCGAATATTTTAATTAGAATATTTCTATCCTTCTCGCGAAAAAATGTGCTGCATGCAATCTTAACAAAATCTCATTTTCTTTTTAATAATATCGAACAAAAGTTATAATGTATCCTAAATATTTTAAGTTTATAAAGCAATATATTTAAAAATTATGAGCTACATACTAAAATATTAGAACGTGAGCTAATAAACAAAAATATTAAAAGCATTAATCTTTTTAAATTTTTATTTTCATTCTTACGTATTTTCGTACTAAAATAGTTTTATTTATATAATAGTAAATAGGCTTCTAATGATTATAACTTATACTTAAGAAGGTTTACCGACAAAAATTCACGGCATAATAAAGTTACTTGACCCTAAAAAATCTTTCAGAATTTAATTCAACAAATTGGCCATTAAGAATACAAAATTCTCCCTTTGTCCAATTATTAACTCCCCGAAACTTTCTTACCGGACGAAAATGTCAGTCAGTCCTTTGTTAATCTCATTTCCAAGCCATCCAAAAAAAAAAAAAAATCTCTGCTCCCTAAACCCAGAAAGAGCCAACAATGCCACCCTCCAGCGCGGCCTTCCTTAATTTTCGCAAAAGCTCAATTTCGAAAAGGCGCTTTTCCGCGCCTCTGCCAAATCCTCTCCTCCGGGGGTCCGGGGGCCCCGCCCGGGCTAAATCGATAATCGCGCGACTGGTCCCGAAAAGCGTCCGCTTATTAGCGAAATCCCCGTGGCACCTGCCTTCAAAAAGGCCGGCGCCCATTGTGCCGCGCGAAACAAACGCGCCGTCAGCGCTTTTTTCCTGCCTCGTTGACCAGCGGCTCTTTTTTCGGTAGTCTTGTTTTTATTTTGGGGGGAGGAGAGGGGGGAAGATTTTCCGGCTCCCGCTTTTCACGCGGCAGATGCCAATGGTGATGGGCCCGCCGCACACGACGATTAAGCTTGGCTGAGTCTTCGATTGGATTGGGTTTGTTTTGGAAGCTTAGAATTTTTTTTCGGGGTAGTCGACGGTGTTTTTTTGAGAAGTTTTCAAGTGCTGGATCTTTAAGATTGTAATTTACGTCTGTTGCTAGTATCATTTGACTTGAGGATTAAATTCATTCGTTTAGCAGAGACATAAAAATGTTGATTAAAATTTCGTTTCTTTTAAACGAAATCATTGTTATTATTTACAATTATTAGAACTACAATGTAAAAACGGTCATATAAAATGCCATTTTAAACCCTTCACTTTCTTTCGCGAAATCTCAATTATTCCAAAAACAAATACGTATATAATTTCCCGACGCCGCGCTCCCTTCTCCCAAAAATATTGACTCGACGCGAATCCACATCTCCCTAAGTCCCAGAACCATATCACAACACGGCGCCTATAACGACAGTACTTATACCGCTCCGTCAGATGGAGAAACCGTAAAACGCGCGGATGCGAGAGGACGCGCCGCTGGTTCGCAACCACTCCCGTGCATTAAAATCATCCGACGCATTATCGCCACGTGTAGATGCTCCGACGGGATAATGTCGAAAGATTAATTTGAAATACGAAAATGGGGAGGGATCTTTTTTTTAGAAGATGCTTGCGAAAAGTAAGATGTGAGAATCTTTTTTAGTGCGTACAACGACAGGAGCAAAATGTATAAAAAAAGTTTAATTACTTGAAATATTTACCAATTGAACAGCCGCGAAAGGGTAGAAAAGCAAACATTCATTTGTATAAAGCGATTTTCTCGGGAAAATAGCCGTAGGTACAAATGGATATAACCCTTTTTCGTAATAGCAGGCCTGTTCTCGTCGTTACCTCTTGGCCTCCACTTTTACATCTCTATCTTTCTCGGCGCGACTCCCTTTGGCTTTGTCGCGGTCCCGACGCCTCCCACGAGTTTCATTTCGTTTCGGCGTGACGCGCCGTTGAAAGACGAACTGACAAAGGAGTCCCTAATATATTACGCTTATTAATGCCCTCTGCTTCTCTCGCCTTCCACTCCGACCGCCTCTCTGTCTCTCTCTCTCTCGCAGGGATTTTCAACAAGATTGAGAGATTCGGATTGTTAAACGGACGCGTGAGCGATGCGCCTTTGAAACGCGATTTTGACCCATTTGTATTTACTCGGAGGCTACCATTTTTCAATTCTGATCGTCCTTTTAATGCTGTGCTTTTTATTAATTGTCGGGGGGCTAATATCATTTAAGCCGTTTGTGTTATTTTTGTACATCAACATTCTCTATTAGTGCGCACGTATGCTACAGTAATTTCGTACTTTAACAAAAGTGTAAATAGCATTTATTTGATTGTACGCGGATCTTCCATTCTCACAAACAACTTCGAAAAGAACTCGCGAAAGAGGCAGTCGGATTAATTAATGCCCGCAAAAAACTCGGAACAAGTGCCGGTCCTAACTCTTGAGCCCAACTTGATTCTGCGCCGAAATATCTAATTCCGCCAGCCATATAGTAATTTGAACATAGTTACACCTCTCGACGCGCAGCCGAGAGTTGGAATCTCGTTTCGGCTCGCGATCCGTCCTCCCTCTCCAAAGTCCAAAGATACTCTTGACAAAGGGCTCCGTAATATATTACCCTTATTAATGCCTGAGCTCTCTCTCTCTCTGTCTCTCTCCATCCGCTCTCCCGTCTTCGTTGTTTTCATCGCCCCCGACTCGAGCGGCGCTCGCCGAGAGAGAGAGAGAGAGAGAGAGAAATATTAGTTATGCCAAATGCTAAAAAGGGTGAAGCGAGCGGCGAGAATTTTGACGAGACGGAATGCGACGTGTTTCGGCGTACAAATGGGCATGAAAACGCGGCCTGACTCACAAGATCTCTCTCTCTCCCCCTCTCTCTCTCTCTCTCTCGCTCTCTCGCTCCGACTCTCGGCCCGTTGGTGGTCCATTCAGCCGGAAATTCAAGCCAATAGGCATCGATTCGACTCGGCGTCCCTCTATTTTTCTCCCGATTTCAATCGCGAAATTCCGCAGCACCCTCCTCTCATTTTCGCGCTGCCGAATTTCTTCGCCACCCTCTCCCTCCTTTCTTATTCGATAAGTATATATGAGCAGCGGTTTTTAAAAAAAAACCTCTCAATATCCGCGGGCCAAACAAAAAAAAAGCGAACGCGAACCCTTGTTTTCCGCGCCTTATACGTTTTCGGCGCTTTCACCGCGGAGCCATAATTAGACCCGCGGGCGCGACATTTATACGAGCGCCGGGCATTGTTGCGTGCGCGCCCGCTGCCCTTTTTTTGTTTATCCGGGCTTTAAGAAATCACCGAAAAACCGGCGCCTGAAAGGCGACAATCTCGCTGATTTTCGCCGGCTCTCTCTCTCTCTCTCTCTCGCGGCACAAAGCCCCGATAAAGTATAATGTGCACGGCTCGTTAACGACGCGGCTAAGTCGACGGCATTATAAACAAAACGCGTGTATATACGCCGGAGAGTCGATCGGCCGGAGGTGGAGGCGCAAACTCTCGCTCGCTCGCGGGCTTTTATTGCGCGATGTTTATCACTTTTGCTCCGATGCATTTAATCCCCGGCTGATCCTTTCTAAGCGTGTTTGCAAGCGTGTGTGTACGAGAGCGTACGTCTATACGGCGAGCTTTTGGGTATTCGCGCGCGAACAATGAACGGCGAACCGTTCGAGAGAGAGAGAGAGAGAGAGAGAGAGAGACCGTGCGAGGGTTATTTAGTTGTGATAAACTTCGGGATTACGCGGATTTTTTTTTTTTTTTCGCCGAGGCCGCGGAAACTTTGCGCGGACGAGAGTTGAGCGCCGAGCTTTTCGGGATGTGTTTGGTGAATGGCTTTATTACAGCTTCCCGATGAGGCTTCGGCCGATGTTTATCTTGTTTCACGCTTTTTTCAACGGATAGTCTCAAAATTAAAATAAACGTCATTTATAATACTGCTATTCTAATTTACACTAAACTTAGCTGACAGTACGGATTACGAAGTGGCTTTAATGCAAATAATACGCTATTAAAAACCACCGTCAACGGCACCTCGCAAAAGCAGCCTGCCCCACTCGTTTCCAATCTCCGTCGATTCAAAACAGCGCAATCTTCGATTCGTCTCGCCCCTTCCTCCTTGGCTCTTCCACTTAGCAGTGCAAAAACAGACGGTTTTAATAAGTCATCGCCGGGTCGCGGCGTCATTCCCCGAGCAAAGGAAGCTGCCTCCGTCACGAAGATACCAGTCGGAATGTCGAATAAGAGAGCAGGGCCGCGGGGCGGGAGGAGAGAGAGAGAGGGAGAGAGTGAGTCGTGTCGACATTCCGAGGCCGGCCGCGAGTAGCGCGCGACCATTACTCTTCTTGCGGAACTTTTCACGTTGACGCAAGATTATCCCGCTCTCATATTTCATTCCGTGCGTGCGCGATTCTCTCTCCTTTCTTCGCCGAGCCGTGTGCGCCTCTAACCCCTGAGAGCGACGGCTGCCGGATCGTTACGCTAATTTCCGAGTCTTCTCGGGTGTTCGAATGCGGCTGCAATGATTTTTTTATGGGCAGCCGGAGATTGCGTGTGTGATTTCGTCGACAGGTGGGAGAAAGTAAGCAAATATTGTAATTGTAAGAATAAAGTTGCTTGAACTCTTGCTTTTCTCAAAATATAGGACATTCACATTTCCTTCCATGGATACCCAATGGCAAAGATCATTTAATTGAGCCCGTCCCAAATTGAATATCCGCCGCGGCATTACTCGGAATCCTTCAATCGTCCAGCTGCAATCATCAAATTCACTTTAATTCCCGGCTCGGGCATGCACCTCCTCGAAATCTGCCGCAGCGTCATTTTAAAATCTGAGCCCCGCAGAGGCCGCAAATCCACATCCCTCTCTCCCCCCGATATCAAAGACGAGCGTCCGCAGGTGACGGCAAGCTGCAGCCTCATCCCTAATTCCCAATCATCCAGGCTCCCCCGGAGAAGACCCAGCAGCACCGGTGGTCCCGAGCGCCTCCCCCTCTCTCTGCGCGAGCGAATTAATAGTAATGAAAATTGGTTATCAGTCGAAACGGGCTCTGCAGCAATCCGAACGAAGCCATCGGCTGCTGGAGCGCGTAATATCCCATTGGCGGAGAGAGGCAGAGAGAGAGAGAGAGAGAGAGAGAGAGAGACAGGCGCAGAGGGAAGCCGGATCACGTTGACACAAAGCGCCCGTAATCCGTTTATCTTCTCTCGGAGCGCTGCGAGAAGCAGACGGAGAGGCGACGCTGGCCGACGCGTGTGCGCGCGGCGCGGGGATCGTTTAGATGATTCGCGAGCGTTAGTCCGTCTCGGCGGAGAGAGAGAGAGAGAGAGAGACAGAGAGACCGGTTCAATCTTTACGGCGAATTGACCGAGTTAATGGTTGAGCGAAATTGTTTTCAATTTGGCCAAGGAGCCGCGGCGGGAAGAGGACGACGCGCGCGGAGGTCGAGGCGAAGATTATATGCAGTGGGAGCTCTGCTGGCTTCGATGTGTGTGTGTGTGTGTGCGCGGGTTTAATGCTCGCGTTTCTTCGAGTAAATTGAAATTTAATTGTCGTCGTTGAAATTCAGATCTTAATAAGAGTTGATCGCTCCGCCGGTAGATTTGATTCGAATATCATTGTTGTATAATATCCTATCCGCTGCGTCAGTTCGTAATTTGCATCATATGCGAACTATATAAAAGAAAGTGAAACGGCATTGTTCGATGCCCACGACGGGGGTTAGGTAATATTGTACTTTTACACGGTGTGCACCTCCGGCATTTTTATTTAGCGAGAATAGCGCATACAAGCGTCTCGATTCGAGTCTACAATTAACTTCGGAAAAGAGGATTAAATCCTCGCAAGAATTCAGTACATCTCATTGTACCTGACCCCCCGGACTATTGTTTCACTCCTTCGGCTCAGAAAAGAAGTAGCCATCCGATCACGAATCAGCATTCTATCTAACGATTAACCACCGATTCTTCCGAACCCTTTCGGTCCCCCCCGAAAGACAAAAAACATAATTTTCCCGCACAACAACAAGCCGGCCAGCCGAGCTAAATATTCAATCCTTTTCACGGCGCGCGCAAGATGTAATCCATTGTGAGTGATAAGCCACCTCCTTCACCAGTCTCTGGATATATAACTCTTCGTGAAATCGTCCTTACGGCCGAGCCTCGCCTCGTTAGCGATGGTTCGCAGGTATTCCGTTCTTAGTCCGAGGCGGCGGTGGTGGTGCTGCTGCTGCTGCTGCCGCTGGTCCTTGCCTATTGTCCGGCCACCCGGTTTAATCAATAGTCCCCGGTGTTACCATATTGCATTCTCCGTTCCCCCCGCTCTCTCTCCTGCTCTCTGATTTTAAATTTTCCTTGCGAAAATCCAATCGGTTGTTCGTGAGGGATTTGCGTGCGTTCGGAATTACAAGCTTATTTCTTTAGCTTTTATTCAAGCAAAAAATTGTATGAAAGGAAATCATTTAATGATAATTTATTTAATTTTATCTATAATGTCGATAACTATTTTTAATATTCTGCGAGTATATTAGCAAAGTACGCAGTCGGTTCGCCCAAAATTGCTAAACAAACAGAAGTAAAAAAAATATAATTCCGAGTCGCGGTGATTTGCAGCCCATAAAAGCCTCCTTTATCCAGCCCACTAAATCACATACAACCTAATCCCACTTTTCGACGAAATAAAAAAAAAAATTTATCAAAAATCCAGCAATTCCGCTAAACAAAAGCATTCCAGGAACCGTCGACGCGATCGCAATCGCATCTCTCGCCGTCCGATGCGTATTGATACAGGCAGCCAATCCCTCTCCCCGGGCCTCTCCATCGGGTTTGCTCTGGGGTATTTGCGCGCGCAGCAGCCTCCGCTAATTAGCCGAGCGCCATCGCACATACCGGGCCGGCTCTCCGCGCCGGATTAACGAGAATATTGCATTTTTAATACGCGATCGTCGCCACCCGCCGCGCGACTGGATATATATATATATATATATATACGGGAGGCCCGACGAAAAATCGCCGCTTTGATGTCTCCTTTCTTCTCGCCCCGATGGTTATATGAAGCCGCCGGGGGCTTCATTACGCGCGCCGAGCCCGATTTTCGGCAATAAGGCGCGGCGAATCGCTGGTGCGGCCCATTGTCGGGCGAGAGGGCCGAATTCTTCATCGATTGACACTTTGATGCGCGTTGCCGGGTGCTTTTTAATTGAAATGTTTGACGCTTTGTTGCTCCTGGAAGTGGACGGTTTTTGCAGGTGTCGACGGGGAAGGGTTGGACGGGTAATTTGATAGAATTAGAATGGAGCTTTTGGAATGTCGATACAAGGCGCATTTCAGAATCAGCTTGAGGGATGATCAAATGGTAACCTGTTGAAATGGTAATTGAAGAGTGAAGGTCTTTATGAACAAAGAGCATCGCTTGGCTAGTTTCATTGTTCCATTCAAAAATTAAACATTTTAGTAATAATAATAATAATAATCTCCACAGGCTTGTCTTGCTTCTCAAATTTATCTTTCAAAGCAATTTACAACTATTTGCTAATCATTATCTCCGGTAAAAAAAAACTGGAGAAACGACTACCTCTTCCGCGCAATTCAAATTCTCAAGCTAACGAAGGCACTAATTCCGTCGTTTAAAGTCCCGTCTACACATCTCGCTTTAAAGATTGCTTCTCGCTCATTTTCCAGCGCTCTCCATCTTTGTTCTCCCCCGTCCAGCAGTGTACTCCACCACTTTCCCACTCCCTCGTATCCGAATTTTTCTGCGACTTTCTCCAATGCTCAGCTCTCCTCGACGGCGCTCGATTTAGACATTCAAAGAATCCGCGGGCGTGCATCGTGCCCCCTCCTTCCCGACACGCACGAGAACTCGGCTCTCCTCGGCCGGCCGCTGACTAGCTCCGCTGATTGCTGCTGCATCTTTGATGACCTCGTCCAGACGGAGAAGAGGGTCGGCTCGCCGATGGCCTTGCGAGCAAAGAAATGGAGCAAATGAGAAAGAGGAAGCTCGAAGCTCTGCCCCCCTCCCCTCTCTCTCTCTCTCTCTCTCTCTCTCTCTCTCTCTGCAAAGAGCAGAAACGCCGAGATTGATATTTTAACAGACGGATTACGTAAGGAGGATGGGGCGAGATGCTCCGGGCGTTTGTTTTCCTTTTTATCTGGCGACGGAGTGACTGGGTTTGAGGGATGACAGAGGAGAGGTATTTGCCGCTCATCGATTTTGCGAGGCGGGAGGGCTGCTCGCGCTTTTTCTTCGTGCTTTGGTGTAGTGCTGTTTTGAAGGATGTTAAAAAATAAATTCTATTGCAAAAGATTTAGTATGTTTGTCAATTGTTAAAAGTGTTGTTCTACCTTAATTTTAATTAAATCTTATGATTTCGATGCGACATTCTTCAATAACAATCGAAAATGTCCGAACACTAAATCAATACTTCGACAGGTGACGCGTTTTCATTCAGCATAACATTAACCACTGCCTTTTCTTTAAATTTCAGGCCGGAAGTGTCGGCCCCACCTACATCCATCGCCGAAATATCGGGTGAGTAACGTTCGCCTTCGCTCTTACGACTCCTTCCGCTCATTATTCCACATCCAAGGTCAAAGAAACTCTTTTGCCGAGCGAGGAACCTGCAGCGCGTTGTAGAGGCGCGCATGCGCGAGGCGCAAAGTACGTGACATACGCAAATGCCTGAAATATGAAAGCGGCTTAACGGGCTCGCTTCCGCTCCTTTCTCCCGTCGCTCGTCTCCTCGCTCTCGCGATACTCTCTCTCTCTCTCTCTCTCTCTCTCTCTTTTCTGTTTCGCCTTCCTCCTTCCCTCGGCTGGTGCGGGCAAATTGCCGCGACAATGACTTCGGGGAAAATGAGAGGAAAAGTCCGCGAGTTCCCGGGATTAGTGCGATTTTTGGGGAGTGGAGGAGACAAAGAGTGGGAGGCGCAGGAGCGGAGCCGGGTAACGGAGTAAGACGAGGTGGTAAAGAAAAGCGGATTATTACGCGGAGTGCGAAGAGAGGTGTGCAGAGGGACGGCTTAAAGGATACGAAAAACTTCGCGAATACGAATCTTAATTATATACGCCTCGTACAAAGAACTTGATGGACATATAAATTAACGTACAGACATTTTTCGACTTGACTCAACTATCTTTACACAATAATGTTCGACACACCAAGAACAACCAGCACTCGTTATCATCCGGAATCCTTAATCCACTCGAAATAACGCGCAGTCCTCCTCCCCGCCTCGGCTGATCCCTCCACCTGTTCAGCATTTTCGCTCGATTAGCCTCGGGTTCTCGATCTCCCCGCCAATAAATCCTCTCGAACGAGGCGGCAAAAAGATCTTGCAGGCGATGCGATGCGCGAGAGCGAGCGCTCAAAGGCGCCGGATCGCGGAGCATCGGTAGCTTTCAACTCCCCGACTATATAGGCGGCTGGCTTCGACGAGAGGGGGAGCGTATCAAATTATCGGTTATTAATAAAGCGGCGCCGGGGGAGCATCGACACCTGACGGAGCGCGGGAGTACTTGGGTGGCGAGGTGTCAAATTATTGCGGAACATATACGCTTTCGGGAGACGGACGCCTTACGGACCGTAATAAGTATAACAAATTACGGTGTGGTAAAAGGTGAATGATGAATAATCGGTAAGTATTTACGGGAAATAACCTAAACGCGCAATCGCTGCATCTCTCCGGGCTAAATTTCTCGAGGAAACAAATTAGTATATCGTTGTAGCTTACACAGCCCTTTTACCGCACAACCGCGCAATTTACTTCCACCGGACCCGCTCGGCGGCGGTCCATTTTTTATAGGAGCCCGCGCGGCCGGGGCACATCGAAAGGAGAAGGAAAAAAAAACGGTTCCTCGTTCCGATTTCGAAAGATGACTCGTTCAGTTTTGAGCGTCACTGTATCAAAGCCGAGAGCTCGCACGCAGACAGGCAGGTCGCGTATCTTGGACTTTGACGCGTGCGCGCTCTCTCATCCATCTCTCTCTCTCTCTCGCGCGCTGAGCCTCGATCGCTCGGCTTGGCAGCAATGACTTGATTAATAACGCCTCGACGCTGCCGCAGCGCCTAATACGCATTTCCGCGCCCGCGCTCTGCCTCCGAGTGTGTCGGTGTGATTCTCCCGGGGAGCGCGGAGCCAGCTCTCTCTCGCTTTGATTTCGCCGCCTTCGGGGGTCTCTTCGTCTCTCTCTCTCTCTCTCTCTGGCTCAAAGACTCTCTCTCTCTCTCTCTCTCGCGCGCGCGCGCGTATATCGCCTCCGCGCGAAGCTCGGCAGCCGAGAGAGCTTTCTTCTGCCTCGCGCTCTTTGACTGCGTGTCTCTTTCTGCTGCTCGCTTCGGCAGCTACTTCGAATGGGCGGGATCATCGAGGGGGAGGGAGTGAGAATGAAGTTTCGACGAAATTACTTATTACTTTGACTCCCTGGCAAGTGCACGCCCGAGTTATCGCGCTCGGTAATTAAGGAGGAGTTGTAATTGGTATACCTGCTTTTTAAATAACTGTTCTTGGATAGGATGTAATGGGTTGCGACTTCGAGACGAGAATTATTTTATGAAAAATGTAAATAAGGGTTACGAGTATTAAGTTATTAATTAGTGAAACATCTTAGAATTAGATGGTATTAAAAGTATATTATAAGATTTGCAAATGCTTAAAAAAACTATTACTCTATAATATAATATTCCTGGAATATGTTTAAACCTAATTTATACCTGGAAAAGCTGCTAAAGAAAATATTCTAGATTGAACAAATTTTTACCGATATATCATGCCCCATAAATCCAATCCGACACTAAAAATCGCTAAAGATTAGAATAAGCTGCACTCGGATGAAAACTCTTGATACCGAAAGCAGCAGACGTCGCTTCCGGCGGGGTAAAGCCAAGCCTCGCGAGATCGCGTCAGACGGCTTTGGTCGTCGGCCGTTTAAATATTTCACGATCTCATTAAGACTCTCTTCGTCGGCCTCGTCGGCGAGGCAGGACAAAAAGAGGAGGACGGCGGCGGCGGCGTCGCTCCTATAAAGAGCCGGATCGACGTATGCGCATGCGGCCATTGTCGCCTATCATCGGCCCCGTCGGCTTATCGCCCGGCCGACGTCGCCGCGCCAAAGTGCTGGACACAGATAAGGAAGTAGCCGGGGGGTGACGGTTCGCGTCGTCGACCGACGGCGAGTTCTTCACTTTTTTTGGGGAGCCAAGAAGCTTCGCGAGCTTGTTTACGAGGGAATGAATTATCTTGAATACAGTATCGACATGAGGATTCTGGTGTGGGATTGGAGGATAACCTTGAATCTTTATTAGACAGATTATTTAATTAATATTTTTTTTAAATGAGGTATATATTTACAGGAAACTTGGTTCGTTTAATAGTCCTTACACCTAAGAACTCGCAGACGTGATTTATTATCGTGTGAATAAATTTTTTGCTTCACTAACTAATAGGTTCACACTGTATTATCTATCAAGTTAATTTTTTTGCTCTTCCTTATTTGACTTATTATGTATACAGATTTTTTAAAAAGAAGATTAATTGATTGCAAGGTACCATTATCGAAATCTAAGCCATAAATTTCTATGTTAAATTGAAAGTATTTTTTTTTAAAAAAAGGGCGTTTACATTTTTGCACAAGTTATTCAACCGAAGCAACACGCTAAATAACGATGATTGTATAGGCACGAAATTTAGATTTACCGAATGAATTATCAAAATTAAGTCAAGCATCTCGGCGAAGGATCAAATTTCAACGGCTCATAAATAATCCGAATGAATCACCCGAAAATCGGTGCGAGAATCCGCGAGACTACACCGTCTCGTCTGACATCACCGCGAAATTTTCTAATAAATCTCTCTTTCAGAAGTAAATTAAGCAGCGACGGCAAAGAGCCTCGGTAAAAAAAAAAAAAAAAGAAGAAGCAAGAGAACGACGCGCAGTCAAAGGTGACTCCTCGCGCGCATCGGCACGAGATAAAAAGGGATATAGCCCCGGTAATGATGATCATCGCCTCGCGCGCCGCGCGGAGAGTTTCAGGCCTCCTTTGAATAAAAAGCTCGGACCCGTTATATGAATGTCTTTTCCGTGGCGGCGCGGCGAATCATTAGGGAGGATCCATCACTCGGGCCGCGTCGATCCTTCGCCGATCTCTAATGACCGAGTGCCAGTGGCCATCTCGAAAATTTATTAATCCGTCTTCCGCGTTAGTCATTCGTCATCCTTCGCGCGCCTTTGGAGGCCAAGAGCGGCGTTCGTGTTTTTTTGTGCCTGCCGGTTAACCGTTTAGGGAGATTAGCTCTCCCCCCCGAAGCTTTTTGCCGACGTCTATTTTTGTCAACTTGCTAATGCCGGATACATTTGCCACGTGCTTTTTTGTAGGTATACAAAATTTATATGGATTTTAATAAAAACTGTAATTAAATTTAATTTTTATTTTAAAAGACGCGCGGTCAGTCATCAACCCAATTAAAATAATGCACCAATCGAAATTAATTTACATGTAAAAAGTTTTTTCAATAAACACCCGTATATCCGGCCAGACAGCAATTTCTCGTTCCCGTAATTCCGCGTTACCCCGGCAAGGAGCGAAGGCAAAACAGAGCGAGTCACCCTGCGGAAAATTCCAAGTTTGAGATCTGCCCTCTCTCTCTCTCTCCGCTCTTGAGATTGAAGCTCTCTCTCTGCTCGGTGCCGCGCGGATCGATGAACGAGAAAATAATTCGGGCGCGCGTATATATAAATTTTTCCCGGCGCAGCGGGACGTATTGCAGACGGTGGTGAGCCCGCGGCGGGGTAATGCGTTTCTGATTGCCGGCGTGACTGTATTTTTTCCTGAGCGAGCAGCCAGCTTGAATATTGCGATTATCGTATTAGGCGCAGATCTTTACTCCTCGCTTCCCGATTTCGGTACAGGGGGGGAGACTTGCGTTTTCTGACGGAAAAATGAGGCTTTATTAAGCTGAATGGACTTGTTTTCGGAAACGCAACGAAGCGCGAACGGTGCGATAGAGAATTGAACTTCTCCGCGGTTCTTTAATAAGCCTGCCTTTATCTTATTTACGCAATATTATTTTAACATTCTTATACTTAAAAAAATATCGCGAGCGTAAACGAGCCCGTCTCAAGATTCCGATCACGGAATCGTCGGGTTACACCACAACCGGCCGGCGCACATTGAAAGTGGTCTCCTCTCGCATGTATAATTTTCGCGCGGCGCTGGTGAAAAAAAAAGGTGGGCTTTTCGGCGTCGCGTCGCGGCAAGTTTCAGGCATTCCGCTCACACACATCAGAGACAGACACAGCGAGCGAGAGACATTTCTCAAGGCGCGCGCGCGCGCGCGCGTTCGGCTTGAGAAACGCGCAGCGCCCGAGTTTTCTGTCGTTCACACCCAGCGCTCGTCCAACTCTTTCATCCGTGCTCGCGCCTCGGCGGAGCTCCGCAGCCTCGCCTTTCTCTCTCTCTCTCTCTTCTTTTTTCTCCCTTCAGCCGTCCGCGCTCGCTTGCCGTCGTCACTCCCTCGTAATTAATCATTCCCCTCCCTCTCGCGCGCGCGTCTCCCGCAATCTTTCCTCCTCCTTTGCCGCCACCTCCTTCACTCCGCTGGGCGTCAAACAGCAGCGGCAGCAGCGGCGGCGGCAGCATCATGGCCGCCTCGATGTGTGTAGTTCGCTCTGATCGTTTCTCTTCGTCGCTCTCTCTCTCTCTCTCCTTCGCCGCCGAGCTCTTTTTTTTTACTCTCTTTTTAGGCGTCCCTCTCTTTGGATGTGTACACGCTTAGGAAGTCGCGCGCGAACTGACCTTTGATGATACGAAATGGCTACTGATCGCTTGAAAAATGTTCTTTGAAGTCGGCTCGGCTTCTCTCTCTCTCTCTCTCTCTCGCCTCTTTTCTTTCGAGCTCGGGAGGTGGCGGGGAATATTAGTGCCGTACTTTAAAGCTCGCGCGCTTTTTTTTCATCTTTTTCTACCGAGCGACTGGATGCAGTTACTCTCTCTTTGCGACTTTGCGAGGAAGACTGGCTTTGACACTAACGCAAATCGAATTCTCTTAAACTTGTGTTAATTAGCGCTCTCGGCGAGTTGCAAATTGCTTTAAAGTTTCGTTCACTTAATTATTTATTAGTAATTTCAAACTTTTCGATGAAGGATAGATGTCATGATCTAAAAAAAATTTTTTTCTTTAAATTTTATGTTCGAGATGAATTAAAAATAACATTATTTATTTACCATTCAACTCAAATTGTAAATACCGCATTATGAAGATGTTACTGCTGTACTCGAACGGGGCAGAATTACGAGTATATTAAAATAAAAATTAAAATTGCACCACTCCGTACAATATTTTGCTTCAAGCAGATTCAAAAAAACATTATTAATTATTAAATAAAAAGAAAATCTGTTAAATCTACTTTCAATTGCCGCGGCGCGTCCCCGCGAAAAACGACATACTTTTCTGTTCTCGCGGCGGCACTTTTTAATTTCCAGCCTCTCGCGTTCGAAGCTTTTTTTAATGAGTCCCGTCAGCGTCTTCCTCTCGCGCGCGTCTCAGTTTTCCAGCGCCGCAAATAAAAAAAAAAAAAAGAAGAGGAGCTCGAGGAAGAGAGAGAGAGAACACAGCGAAAAGTCGGCTCCGCGCGCGAAATTCCGAGCGGTCTTAATACGAGGCCCCCGAGGGGCCGAGACATCGTAGTCGCGCGGCGCGAAAAACGGAAATAAGGAGTCGAAAAAAGTGCGCGCGAAAATCCCCCGAGATCCTAAATATATACATACACACGCCGAGCGCTCAGTTTTCCGCTCGCTTTTTCCCCCCCGCGTCCCCCGTCATTTCGCCGACTCCTCCGAGCGGTTTTCGTTGTCCGCGAGAGGGAGGCGAGGAATGAAAGGAGAAAAAGTTTTTATAAGAGTCGCGCGCGAGGAAAATGAGGAATGTTTGGGGGAAAGAGCGCCAAGATAGTTTTGTCCATTTTATTTTATCCCCGCGACGCTCGGCTCTTTCCTCGGATAATCGATAATTAAACGGTGTCTGAAACAATATATTATTTTCGTACGGATTTATTTAACAAGAGACAAAAATCCGATCGTTCTATTCCAACGCAACAATGATTACGAGTCTGTCGCAGTAGAAGCCAAGGTGCGCTTCGCGCAGGCGCTTTAAGCAGCGACATCAAAGGGTTAAATTTTACAGGTTCTTCAAAGCCGCGTCAAGTTCTCCGACGATCGAGCGAGCTGAAAATTATGCTACTTTTGCCGAGGTCAAACGTCTCGGCTCATAAGTTATACGTGCGCGAGCAGTCGCTAAGTCTATTTCCTTTGACGTCTCGAAGCGTAAGCTAACGAGAGACTCGAGCTTCCCTCTCGCAATCTCGCGATTTGCCTAATTAAAATTAATGGAGAGCGAACCTTCAAGCCTACGCGCGCGCTTTTCCCTCGAGTCGCGCGGCTCGATACTCGTCTTCGAGTGGCTCGATTATTTTTTCTTTTTCTTTCTGTTTTAAACTCCGCGCCTCGAGTTTATTTCGCTTACGCGTGCCTCTTTAATAGAAAAACATCTCCGATCCGATCGGGCACATCTTAAAACCCCCAGTTGAGAATCGAGGCAAAAGGCACACATAAGCTCTCCGAGGTCTAGAACAATGAAAAGATTGCGCCGATTTTCCTCGTTAACACTCGTTCCTGCGGCCTGGCTACAATTCGTCCCAATCTCCTTCGCCGATCATGGCTCATGACGACGATGCTCGTATCAGCCCGGAGCATACCTCGTCTCGGTCACTCGTTCCGCCGGCCACTCGCCAATCCAAATGAATTGGATAATTTGATCAGCTCGTTGCTCGGGGCCTTTGTTAGCCGTCCTGGGAACTGTGAATGGCTCTCTCTCTCTCTCTCTCCTCCTCCTCCTGCTCCGGTCGAGGCGAAGGCGGGAAAGGAGAGAGGAGAGAGAGGGAGAGAGAGAGAGAGAGATCATAGCTCGACGCGCTAAATAAAGAATGCACGGCGTTTCCTCTCGGAGCGGAGCCGCTCGAGATATGGACGCTATAGGCTAATAAGACCGGCAGACGTGCCGGCGCGTGTCTAACAGGGCTGCCAGCCGGCATGGCGACCGACGGAGATTCAGACGGAGAAAAGGCCAATCGCCTCGAGCGCGAGAGCTTGAACGCGAGCCGAGCCGGGGACCGGATGCCGGAGCCGGCGCTGATTTTCGGGCTGAAATCTACTTCCTCGCGGACTCGGTCTGCAAGTGTATGTACTCTTTTTGATTGAAAACAATGTAGAGTCTAGAAGGTGCAGATTCTTTCAATCGCAATTTCAACCTGTAAATCAGGGACGCCTTGTCGAAGCCGCTGAAAAACTATGCGGACTGAAACCCGCGCTCGTTAAGCTCGCCGCGACAAAAGAGCACCTACAATGCCAAATAGCGATTCTAACGAAGGTCGAAAGGACGCGTCGAGGGCGTCTCTCACCTGAGACGTCGCGCAGCCCAGATATCGCGAGAAGCCCGCGCGCGACTCGGCTGCGTCTCGAGTGGCGTTATTCGGCACGCAGAACGAAATGCGCCTCCAGCTTTCGGCCGCCGCGCGACACGTCTGCCGCGCGCGAGCGGCGAAGGCATCTTTTCGGCTCGTACTTATCGCGACAAATGCCACCTAATGAGCGTTCGCGGCTTTGACGCGCTCTCTCGTCGAGCTCTCTTTCTTATGCATTTGCGCGTTCGAGTGCACGGAAAGGCCTTTGTGGGATTGGCCTTGTTTTACGAGTCTGACTGGCGGCAATTGCTTGAGAGGTGAACGGTTGATTAGTTCGCTGATGAGATGAGGCAAGTCGCGGTAATAAGCGGGTATATTTTTAGAATTGTTATTTATTGGCAGTGCTCAAATTTTTAAAGGCAAATTTCATATTGGAGTGCAATATTTACTGTCTGTGCAATGTATTTTTATACTCGTAATTGACATAGTCAATAATAATCCTTTGATAAACTAAAGCAATTCAGCCATTAATTCCCATCCGTAACAAGGAGACAAGTTACCGTAATATCAATTTTTCTATAAAAGTTGTTGCATCCTTTTAAAATTTCCGAAAACAGCGTAATCAATACTTATACTCTGCAATCTCAGCCCTGATTTACTTACATCTTGAAAATAGCGTCCAACAAATACGCGACGAACCTTCCTGTAAACGCCGCAATAACCATCATTGTCAATGATCCGGTCAGCGTTACATCTCGCTGATGTTTACAGGGGCTCCTCGTTTCCTCCCGCGTGCATAAGAGAACACGAGAGCGCAGCGAGGTTCGTTACGCACAATGCGCCGCTGATTGGGCAACGTCGGGGAGACGCGCCTCGAGCCGACGCTGTCAGCTGATACATTCGCGGCGAATCGCCTCGAAGAAGATGTTGCACTGGCCGAGTCTTGGGAGACCTGCGATATAATACTGACGCACTTGCGTTCCATTGTGTGCGATTATTTTTGGATTTGACGTCTTTTCCCGTAATACTTCGAGTGAATTACGAGTATCCGATGTCGCGTTGAAAATAAGCAAGAGAATATATTCTTGATTCGAAATTTTATAGGAGTTTTGAGAATTGTCGCCGACAAGCGTTAAGTAGAAAATTTTTCTTGTGTCAAAAATCTACGTTTAGCAAAAATAAAGTAATAATTTAAAAAACAGGTCATACGGATTCGGATTTATTTTTAAGATACTGCCTGGAATTAAGATTTATGACAGGGCGCCAGCGTCGTTCAACCTGCCTCTGCACTTGTTCATACCTGACACTAGTCCGGTTCCAATAAAATTGACGGCTAATCGAAACTCGGACTTTCTCCAGGTTTTACGACCTAGCTGTAAAAGAAAGGGCAAAAATCCACCCTAACTGACCTGCAGTCTTCAAAATCCGAAAAACCTGCCGACATTTTACATTTATCGTAGCGAAACATCATTTAGCACCGCTCCTACAGCCCGGATTAAGATTACCACCACAGATATATATACGACTCGTCGAAAGTACGAGGGACTCGGGAAGATCGACCAAGGTGTCAGTCGGCCTCGAAGACGAATTATGGCAAAGTGACGCGTACTTTATTTAAGGTCTCCTCCCTTCCCCCATCCCCCTCCTCTCCGCCTTTCGATACACATTTTTCCTCCCGAGCTTTTCAGGCTTCGTTTTTGCGTCGCGGCGGCGCGGTGGCAGAAGCGATATTGCCTGGCGTATTTCTGCTGACTTACTTCTATCATCGAGTCGATCAATGGGTCTTGTCCTTCGGAGTGATTATTCACGAATTTCTCGTATTAGTCCACGTCGGGGTAACATGATGAATTTCATCGCCGACGGAGTTTCATTAAAAGTATTGGAAAATACAATTTATTTGCGGGTTTGATAAAATGTTTTAGTTGATTAATTCGACTTGCGATATTTGATGGTTTTTAAATTAATGACGATACTTTGAGAACTGCGTTAAAAAGAGAATCAGAGTTTTAAATATATCAAATATAGCTCAAATTATATAATTTACGATTTTAGATTCAAACCACAATCGGCACAACAAATTTCTACAATCTTTTGTTGATCCCCAGGTGTATGTACGTAAAACCACAATTATATTTCCAATTTCGACAAGAGACATCCAATTTCTGCGCTCGGTCGCACTCGGATCTTAGAATCGTCATAAACTAATCAGCCCTTTACAAAGGAGCCCACATAGGCCCTGCCGGTCGGCCGCAGGCAGGGCCGAAGTCAGCGTCATCAATTGCAGAAACATCAGTTCCCAATCAGTGTTTGCGATACGCCGGCTCTATAAGCAGTCGTCCGAGGGGCTGGACCTGTGTGTATATCCCCGGCCCCAGCCTCTCTATGTACCCGCACACAGAGCCGCGAGCCTACCCCGTGTGTAGATGCAGGGGGTGGTCGCTTGGGTAACCAAGTCGTGAAATTCAATTACCGAGTCTGTGGGACGGGGCGGGGGGGGGGCAGCTCCGTTCGGGGGAGAGGCGCTAGATGACGATAGCGAAAGGGGTACGCCGAGGCGGTCTGACTGACGGCTCGGAGAGAGAGCTCCGCTTGTGTGTCTTTTGGGATCTTTATCGAGGTGCCTTCTTTGCGGGATGTGTCTTGGGCCTTTATCTGGCGGGCGACGCTGATATTGTTTCCGATCTTTTGTGGGATTGTTTTCGTAGGTACTTACCTAGATTCTTATGCGGTTACGGGGGGAAGAATGGGAATGGAGGCGTAGCTGGTTGAATAGATGGGTAATTATTGGGTTCAACTGTTATGGCGAGGGTTGAATAGAGAATGGTGATAATTGCAGCTAGCTTGGACTTTTAATAAGTACTGCTTAGATTTTACAGCGGCAATTATGTAATAATACGTTCATACTGCACAATTTTCAGATTTAAAAACATATCCAGCATTTATTTATAATTACATGCTTATGTCGCCTCTAAAAAAATATATTCAAGATTTAGTTGATAAATTTTACGAGTTTTATTGCTTTCGAGTGATCTTAAATTTTTAGTTATATACTTTAATCTTGTTCGAAAATGCAAGCCGTTTCCGCTAGAACGACGAACCGCATATCGGCCTCTCCCGCACTGCACTCGTGCTTCCAGCTCCTGCTTCATTGTCTTATCCCCCCGCAGAAGCAGTCGCTGATTGACAGCGCCATCAGGCCTCGGCGCGCCGAAAGCCGCGTTATCTCTCACGCTTTTTCCAACCACTTATCCAGCCTCGAATGTATCTTGACCGTCTCTCTCATCTCCGCGCTCCATTTCTCCATTCTCTTAGATCCCGACGCGGCAGATATCGCTCCCTCTTCTTTTCCTTCCGTCCGCTGTCCGACGCAGCAGAGAGCTTCCTCCAGCTTCCCGGCGGCGTCCTTGGGTAGCATCTCGAGGGCTTTCCTTTATTCCTCGGGCCTCCTCGGAATCGGGGCGACGCGCAGCCGCGACCCGCGAGGGGGAGATAATAGTGAAATTGAAATTGTAACTTAGAGAGGCGCGCGTTTCATTCTGCCGATGAATGGGGCCCTCCTTTTTTTCTGCCTTACGTGGCCTGCCCGCTCGTTTACGTCGAGTGGCTCGTTGTGTGTGCCGGCCGCATGACTCCTTTTTTCTCCCCGAAATTCAATCGCGGCTCTTTCTCTCTCTCTCTCTCTCGACTAGGCCGGAGTTTTTATTGGAGGTAACCGATTCGGGTTTCATGAGGCTGGCCGAATATAATGGCTTGGCGATGATCGAGTGATAGTGTTTCGGTTGCAAACGATGCTTCGGCGCGATTGAGAGGTCGGGAGATGCAAGAGTATATCAAATTAGCTTGCGTCTTCGGAAGTTTCTAATATTGATTCGCAGGGCGAATTAGTGTCGTTGATGAATGATGCCGCATCGATAGGTTATCGTTTAACGGGTGTATGTAACTGTAAGACTTCTACTGTAGCTAATCTATTACTGTTATAGCATTGCCGAATGATTAATTATCTTTAAGATTCGACAATTTATTTCTTTTCGAACGAGCTGATAAATGTACTTTATTTTAATGAAAATACATCAAACGTTTATTTTTAAAGTGTGTAGTAGTTAAAAAAACAATTTTTCCCCCTACAAGGGTAAAAGTCCAAGTAAAAAACTATAGATTCGCATCCGAGCCAAGAAATAATTAAAAACTCCTCTCGCGCACGTGTACGTCCCCCTCCCACTCAAGTAAAGCCACAAAACATCTCTGTATCTCACGGCAGTTCTGAAAACAGAAAGAAGAGCAAACCCTTTCTCCCCGTCTTGAAGCAAATCGCTCTCGAATCCAATCCCACGCGCAGATCCGATCCATCCCGCCCACATAAATGCACACACGCTCGAGAGGCTCTTCTCTTTATTAATTCAAGTACTGATCCTAACGAACGGAAGAGGCTCGGCGCGCTGGCCTTTTTTCCCCCCCTCCCCCGGCTATACCGCCGCCTCTCGTCCAGCCTCGGCAAGACGTGTACACGCGTATATATATATATATATGTATAAACCTACAGCAGCTCCTCCCGAAGGATGATTGTCTGCAGGCAGAGGCGACGACTGACAGGTCCCGGGCGTTCATTAGCTCCTATTCAAGGGAGGAGGCCTCAGGATTCCGACGACGTCCGAGGGCGCATGTCTGGACTTGTTACTCTGTCCGTGCGCGCGCGCTGCGCGGGCATAATTACGCTGGTCGCCCGCCGCTGGACTCTTGCCTCGAGGGTTGTATGTGTGCGTATGTACGAACAATGCGTTTCCCAGCGGGTAATCGACTTTGCGTCGGAGCTTAATTATTGCAAAGCTTCGGGGGCTGGCTTCGGGTTGCGCAATCGGGAAAAACCTGAGGCTGTTTTGTAACTTTGGATTCGGGTTGACGGAGTTTGGACGTCGTGATTGATCGGCATAGTTAAGGGACGGGATTCGGTAACCGTTTCGACGGACTTAGATTACGTGAACTTGAAAACGATCGCTTTTGTTTTGTACGCGAAGGGCTGAGATGCGTTAAATAAAGTGAAAAACTAACGGTTTTTAAAATTTTAATTGATCACGTTGTAGCTTCGTTGACTTGAGATAAATCTGAAATAAAACTTATACTCGCGCAGACTGAAAATAATTCAAGTAATCTGTTTCGGAATTTCCATTTTACGCAAGAAAACTTGTATCTAAATAGAATAGTAGCACGCAATTATCAATATAGATAAGATATTCTAATGCCTGACGTCTGCTCTCTAATAATAGCACTGTGTGCACTTTAAAGACTGCATATTCCGAGATGTAATTTCAATCGATTGGTTTTCATAGCAGTGCTAACAATTATTTACTGTAATTTGAAACGTTAAATAAACGTTCTTTACCGTCAGAGAAGAACGAAAGAAACTTTTGTACTGCAGTTCGAAAACAATAGTTAATTAATTAATTTTTAATAATTAAACATGAAGTTCTGCGGAATTATACTTCTTTTAATTTTTTTACTACATTTTGGAGCTTCAAAACAGGAGAACGAGTCCTCAATTCTTCTAAATAAGATTTTATCCACCACGACAAGTGGAATTAGTGGTGATCCTCTCGATAATAATTACAGTGTAGAGAAAGCTATCAACATTTCTACAACTCCTCCGGCACCTATTGCATATTCGTTTGTATACAGTGAACATACTTGTCAACAAGGTGAAATATATCAGTACGGAGAATGCAGACCAACAGCAGAATAAAATAAATAAATCTTAATCAATAAACCTTATAAATAAAAGTGCATTTCTTAATTAATTTTTTAATTTAACACGTTCATCCCAACATTTATTTATTTTAGTTAATGATGAAAAAATAATAGTAATAACAGTAACAGTATTATTAATTCAATAACATAAATTCTATTAAACAATTTGGTAAAAATATTTAACTTATAGATAAATAAAAATATATTTATTTCATTATATTTATTTCATGAAAGTAATAAATTTATATTTTATTGCAGAATTTAGTTTTTTATGTTTGAATATCCTTTTTTTAAAATTTAAGTTTTCTCGATCCGTCATCCCAATGAGAATCTTTGTGCTGTGATTTTCTTTACTTTCAAGAGATTTTATTTATACGTTAGTAACTGAATTAGTTATGTTATCGGCAGCAGAGGTTGACGTTCATTAATGTCTTTATTCGTATTGCAGGATATGTTTGCATGAAATCAAAGGCCGCAGGTAATTCTCGGTTTAGCTTTGACTCCGTCAAATTAGCTAATTATCCAATTGAGTCAATGCATCATTTGAGTCGCGGCTGTACTAATATAAGATTAAACCCTATGATCGTCTTAACTACTTAATTTAGAGAAGGTTGTCTGTACTGCTGCACACGTCAATTAAGACTTTTTAATCGTCGAGATAAAATATTACGTACAAATATTCTGATTTCTTTCACTTGAATCTTAACGTAATTGAGTGAAAACTAGATGTTTTCAATTATCTGAAATGTGTTGGACGAATTCTTACGTGAAATTACAATTCAATAAAAAAAACTTAATATCATTTTGAAAATACTATAATTTATGTTAATATTTCTTAATCGTTTGACACATATTAATATTCCGACAGAACCGACAAGCTATATATTTTAAACTTTTAATTTAAATAAGTCGAAATCCACGTGTTTACACTCGCCACAATAGAACTTTCTAAAATATTTTAACTAAAACAATCGCAATGCTAATACACATTACCCAAAATTAACTTGGAAAGTAAAAGGCAGTAATTTAAAAGCAAACACTAGTTAATGAATCACTGAATAGCCGTTGTTCCACAGCCGGCAAATTCACGCTTTCTCAACGTAAACACGCTAATCTTTGGCAGCACGGCGCGAACGGCCCATTGACATTCAAATGGGAAAAGCTCCTCTCTCTCTCTCTCTCTCTTGGCTGGCCGTTCCATTAAGTCGATTTTATTCGCCAGTCTTTGAAGTACCGTTGTCGGACTGCTCGCCTCGTTATCCCACGATGTGAGGACCCACCCTGCGAGACTGTGGCTGAAAAAGGCACGGTCTTATAATAATAATTATAGTGCTGATACCTTTGTTAATTAAGTAAAGATTTATGTCAAAATTAACTAAAAGTATTGCTCTTTTTTGTAAGTACTACGTTTGAGATTAATCTAAGTTTATGTGTAAGCGTTGAGCAATGTCATTTTATGCAAGTTTTGTGGTTGCATAATTTATGAAATGAAAATTATACGGTTATTAACAAATATTTATGAAGTAGTCTAAAAAGTAATAATTTAAAACAATATATATTCACGACTTATTCGTGTTAAAGTTAATTAATCATTTAAAAACAATAAAGATGCAAATAAATCGAGAGACGTAAGTGCTGTTTAATGCGTTTGTGGAGCGTAACAAATGCTCCTGGAAATTCTGTCACTTTCAGTTATGTATTTTACCCCTTTCTTTTTTAAATTGAGGTCAAAACACGTTTTGCTGCAACGTGCGACAACGAATGACGTACAATCGTTCTCCATATTACAGAATGCCCTTATAAGATGTTTCCCTTCAATAGTGACTTGGTATTTTAAGACAATTGTACCAATCAGCAAAAAATCGCCAAATTATAATGGCGTCTAAGAAACAAAAATATGTACTTTGACTCTATTAATCATAGAAAGGATTTTTATGTTATGAAAACGGCCTACCGAAAACAATATAAATCAGGTAACTTGCCGATAGAAATGTAACAAAGAAAAGGGCAAAATAAGAGATTCGATCTTTGTGCGGTTTCACAGGCCACCAACGATTCTCATCGAACAGTTACAAAGCTTATCTCCCAAAAAAAAAAAAAAAAATAGCGAGAAACTCGATTAGACAAGGGCGGGGAAAGAGAGTCAAAAAGGCCGAGTCTCGCAGGAGCGATTATTTCCGGAAGAAAAGCCAAACAACGGAACGGCAACTCGGGGGTCGCCTTTGTTTCACCCGTCGGCGTCTTCGAGAGGCCGCAAACGCGCGCGACACGTGTTTTCCAAAGAGTTGAAAGCGCCGCGCGTGCGTCTATAAATTTGATCAATTGGTCGCGCGCGCCGAGGGACTCACCTTTCTTTTTTTCACCGTTTTTTCGAAAAAGATCCCGCCGCACGCCGCCGAGTGAATTTATTTCCGAGGACGAGAGATATGAAGTTCACACCTTTGTTATGGGACTTAGGTGAAGGGGACGTTTCGAGTACACTTTTGTAAAGCGGGTATCGCGCCGCGTGGAGAATCGAGCGCCGTTTTTGGGGTTATTTATTGAGTTCTTGAGAAAAGAGTAATTGGTCCACCCTTTGCAGTGCGCGAGGTGTTCGGTTTCCTTTTTTGTTTGTTTTTTATACACCTTTTTTGGGGTTTGCAATAGAATACGAGCTATTATTTCCTAGTTCCGTAAACGAGAAAATAAACGTATTTTTATTCGCCGCGGATAGTACGCTTTCTTTAAAAATTAAAACGAGTCAATTGGTTTTTAATCCACTTCCATCGAATCTCCAATTAAAATCCTAAAACTCTGCACCACCAAAGCTCTAGACCTTCCTCTCATTTCGCGCGGATCGCCGAGCACCTACACTCCCTTGCATCTCTCTCTCTCTCTCGAAAAAAAAAAATCAATTAAGAGCAAACAAAGAGGAGCTCAGCGGCTCGTATAAGACAGAACTAGAAATCGGCGGCGAGCTCGAGAGAAGAAAAGCAGGAGCAGCGCGGCAAAGAGAGGGAGAGAGAGAGAGAGAGAGAGAGGAAGAAAAGCAGCTCTCGGCGCGAGCGAAAGAGGGAGGAAAAAGAAGAAGCCGGGTAGGTGGAGGAGGAACGTTGCCATATTGTCTGGTGATTCCTCGGGGATGACTGGTTGCATTCAGCGGCGGTCCCTCGCCGGAGAGAGAGGGAGAGAGACGGACCGAGCCGCTACTAATGTGGCATAACTCGAAGCGTTCACTGTGCCTAAGCCGTTCCTAGAAAACTCATGCACACGCCGAGAGCGATCTTTTCTGCCCCGACGTCTCTCGCTCGCTCCACTACCACTACCTCTCCTTTCCATTCTTCCGACTGTCTCGCTTTTTTTTTTCTCCCCGGAGCTGCTGGATGGATGGATAGGTGCTGTTTTCTTATTCGCTCTCGAGTCGACGGTATACCGACGGTGTGGGTGCTGCGTGCGCGTGTGCTCGCGCACCGAAAACGAAGATGCAAATTTTCCATTTTCGCCAAAGGTTCGTTCTGCTTCTTCTGTATACCATGAGGTTCCAAGTTTTGCTGACTCGGAAAGGTTTTAAATTTGGGAGTTGGCGAATATGGTATACTGAAGCAAAAACTTCTGAGTTGGGTGTAACTTTTTTTCTACTTTATTCTTATAACCATAGATATTATTCGGTGAAATTTCTATTTATAAATGCTTGAAACCAAATTATTAAAAAAGAAGCACTATTCCTCTTGTGCTGGTCATTGCCTGCTTTTCGATGGGATCTTTAAACCAAAACTATACTATTTATCCTGCCCTGGTCATTTCTCGATATTCGAGATCACATAGAAAGCATACCAAAATCAGAACTTGTCTTTAATTCACCCTAGCTCGTTGCACGTAGATGCAGAACCGATTGCATTTAAATATATAAATTGATACGTTTAAATTAAAATTATAATACTTTTTTTAAACCAATCAGAAATTTAATACCAACAATGTAAAACTCATAAACTTATTTCCTAGAACTGCTTTCGAATTTTTCTATACTAATTTATTTAAGTAAGATTATGTCTTTCAAGTTGTACTAAATAAATGACCTTTTTTACTGCACCTCACCTTTATAAACTAGAAAAATATTTAACAATCCCAAAATCATGTTCAAAGTACAAGTTAACGAATTGAAAATAATAAAAGGTGACATTGCAGGTGTGCCTTTAAATTTATCATATAAATTATAAGATTCGCCGAAAAAAGTCTCGACATTAAAAAAACTTGCCCACTAATCAATTACGAAATCACTATACTCTCCTGCCAACACCTCGCTCAATAAACACACCCCACCGCCGCAAAACGAGCCCGACGAAGTCGCGCCAGCACACCGGCCGACCTTTCGAAGAAACCGTCTACCCGCGCGGTCGCAGTCTCTCGCGCGCGCATAATCGCGCGATTACTTTATCAATCATCGGCTGCTCGTGACGTTCGACGAGCAGCGGCGGCACGTCGCCCGGTAGGCGTGGCGGACACGTTAATTCGCGCGCTGCGGATGCGGCCGCAGTAATTAATTTCTCGCGCGCGCGCGCGAGAGAGAGAGAGTTTTATTTTTGCGTGAAGCAGCAACTTTCGCGCGCCGAGTTAATAACATGCCTCGGTGAATGCGACTCGCGAGCGAAATTGCTTGCTGGCTTCGCTTTTTTTTTGCGCCCGCCGGTTTTATCGCGCGCGGAGCCGGGAGAAATCGTTTTTTTTTTCTTTTTTTTTAACGGGAGACCTGGATCAATTGGGGATTATTAATCGGGGTTACATTTTCAGGGCGAGTGGATTGATTGATATGTGCAGGCGTATCTGGTGATTATTTATTTCGTCCGATGGCTTCCCTGCTGCACTGAGCGCCGGAATTTATTGTTGCGCAACAAATATTCATGTGAGAATGGAATCTGACGTTGCCAATATAAAATGTAAGTGTCTCCGTAGAAGAAGCTTATATTTCGTACTAATATAATCACAATTTTACAGTTATCCATTGGCATGAATAGCTTATAAAAAAAAAATCATAATTTAGAAGAATATATTGTAACTTCGAAAATGACAGCAGCCAGCGTCCACAAACACCGAGAAGCACTGACTTCCTCAAAGAATCCCCCAACACACCACACAGTCGCATCAAAAGCTCATTATAAATTTTCACCTCTCCCCCGCTGCGCCGGCGGAAATGTCACCGTTCCCCAAAAAACTCGGACCAATCGATTTCCTCAAAAAACCGAAGCCCCCAAACATTTCCTCCTTCCTGCCGATCGCAGTAGAGTCCCCCGAATCAAAGGGAGCCATCAACCGCGCGTCAAGCGGTGCCCCGAAAACTGTCTCGGCGCACTCGAAGCCTTCCTCCCACTCGCACTTTTCTATTACGGCGGAAACAGTCGGAAAACGACTGGGTCGCCGTGAGAAATAAGCCGCGCGCCCGCTCCTCGGAATTCCCGGTAAAGAGATCACTCGCGACACGTATACGCAGGGCAGGTAAAGTGGGACCGGCAGCGGGCACGTGCGCGTGCGGTTCGCCGACGATCATCTCCCTTCCTCTCTCTCTCTCTCTCTCTCTCTGCCATTAAGGAATGCTCTCGGAGGCAACAAAGGAGATTCGCCGCTCTCCATTCATCGAGATTTTCCCATAGGCGAAAAAAGGTTCCTCCGCAGGAACGAACCACACAGGTAAGCCCGGACGGGGGGGAGGGAGGGGGAGAGAGAGAGAGAGCAGAACTACACCCCCGCGGCGCCCGGAAATCTCTGCTTACTCGCCCAAGCTTCAATGGACTCGGAGCTACGATCGGGGCTTCGCTTTTTCTCGGACTTACAGCCTTCCTCTGCGCTTTGCTTTCTTAGGGAGTTTCGCTCGCTACGTTTTAACGTCCTTTTCCACGTTTTTCATGAATGAACGACCGGCGGAGGAGATTTTACGATCGCGGGCTTACGTTCACGTATCTGCATATATTTGTCTTTTTTTTTTTCGTTTTTCTTTGTGCGCCGAGTTTACCTGCGACTTCTCGGGCGTCTGAAGATCCTCGAGATAAAAAAACTGGGTCACGTTTTTAAAGAAAACTTGGGATTAATCACTGGTGTGTATTTCTTTTCAAGATCAATTGTTTTTTAAATCGTACAATAATGTTCCCAAAGATTTCCATAATGATCACTCGAATGACCGTTAAGTGACTTTACCGATGACAGTCATGCGAATAAAATTCTTCAAACGATTCATACATTCGCAACGGACCTCTCGAAATTACACAACCGAAAAAATATTTCTTCAAAGAACCGAGCATAAAGCTCGCGGCTAAAAACGCAATTTCACGCCAAGTATCTCCCTTCATAACTTCCAAAATTAAAATGTCGTTACCACTTACACTTGCGTCCGCAATTGTTATCAAAGCACTTGAATTTAAATGATGCGGTGCTCGCAGAAAGCTACGCGAAATAAATTACGGGTGTATGTTTCAAGCATTGAGTAGTTTGTGAATGCACCCCTTCCCTCCGTCTCCATTAGTCCTGTCTTGTCAAAAGGACACGCACATTACATTCGTATAAATATATCCTTGAACGGCCGCGCGACGACTGCATAAATGCAGAGTATCTCGTGATCATCCGAGCACGTGTTTGGCCACAATAAGGCTGTCTTCTAGTCGTGTTTGTAAAGTGGTTTTTCGACGGTTCGCTGGAAGAAAAACTTGTCACCAGAGAATATATTTGTATTTAATAATCTCCTTTAATGGGGATGCAGTAGTCAGTTCTCACATATTAATTTCTTGGTATTATGAAGTGAAAGCTCCTTGAGGTTGCGCGAACGTTTTCAATGATTCTTACAATTGAAATTATAAACGTTTTACTTAACAATAGGAATTTACGAATTGTATAAATTATTATTAAGAACTGCATTTTGAAGATACCCATGACGAATCACGGGAGGGTTATCTTCCCAATATAGTTGAAAAAAACCATCATATTTATATGTATAAATTCCTTAAATAAAATTATTTTTAAAATTATTTAATCGAAAATTCTGTTTTCTTATTTAAACAGAAATTCTAAAGTTTTAGTCTACGAATTTTTATGGCCCTACCGAGAATTCTATAATATTGTTCCCGAATAAATCTTATCTTACAGATAATTCCTTTCGACAAAATATTTTCACATGAGCTCCAGCGACGCCTGTGCATTGCGCTCCGAAACTAGAACGCAGCAAATAAATCTCCTACGCCGCAGGTATATACCCGACCAGCAACGCGCTCGCGCATCTGTAAAAAAAAAAAGAAAAAAAAAACGATCTCGTGAAATTTCGCCCCGAGTCATGAGAGATCTTCTTTTTTCGTGCGCGCGGCTCCATGGGAAAGCGGTCTCAATTCCGGGCCCTCTCGGAGCTCTAAACGCGCGAGGGAAGAGGACCCCCTTTCGTTCTTGGGTGCGTGCTTTTTGTGCCCCGCGATCTGGATCAGCGATAGAGAGAGCGCTGCTACTGTTTTGGATTTGGAGTTGCCTAAGACGCAGGGGAGGGTAAGAAACAGGGTGGACAACTGTGTATTCTTCTTTGTAAGTTTGACGTCGTCGAGACCTTAATTTAATAAGGTTGACTTGGGCGATGAGTTTTTCTCATTTAAAACTTCAATTCCCAGGCTCAAAGATTAAATAGAAATTGATGGATGTGCGTCGGTATATTTTTTGTCAACTGCGAATTGATTAAAATTTCGTTAAAATTCTATATGATATTTATAAGACACTAATATTAAAAACGTTAGAAGACTCATAAAGCCGCAGTATAGTTATAGAAAGTTAAAAAGCGATACATCACGCTAAGACCACCAGGAATTCATTGTACTTCGGAAAAGCGATCTGTAACGCTTTAATGAGAGCATTCACAAAGCTCGAGGAGAATCCCAAAAAATAACTTTTTTACCGCGCATCGAGATTCGCTCCAGTTATTTAAAAATGATCTATATATTTATCAACGGCTTCAATAAACATCCCCCAAAATTACCAGATTTTTATCTCGCACACTTATACCAGTCCAAATATCTCAAGAGCTTTCTCTACATAATCACAGGTAAAAGCACATTGTTCGAAATCCTCCGAGGTGTACCCCCTAATAAAAGGAGTGTATCATAGCAAGAGGCGCTCGTTCGCCGGCCGGTGCCGAAAAGACGAGCGCGCAAGCGCGCGTGCACCGCCGTAGATGGCTGCCGATAACGGCCATTGCATAACTGCCCTGCACGCGCGATCCCCGAAACGGGGGGTCGCACCTTTTCTTTTTTCAGCCGCGCGCGCGCGCACACCGAAGAAAGGGTCGAGTGCCGATGAACGGATCCGTTTAATTTCGGCCCATTCCGCACGTCGCGCCCGATCATCTCTCTGCCTTCCTTTATTTTTTTTGCCGCGCGCGCTGCATCGTCCTGCGTGAAGCTCTTTCTTTTTGGCGATTGCTCGCGAGATAAGGAGGAGAGAGAGAGAGAGAGAGAGAGCGAGCAGTCGGCTCATTCTTCTCGGGGGCGCCTTTTTTCGCTGTTTCAAGCAGTACGAGGGCGTTTTGTGTGCGAGAGGGGAGTAGATAAATGTATGCGCGTATATGCAGATGCGAGAGGTGATTAGGACGAGGCGCGTTTCAATTTCTGTAATGGAGCGTTTAAGGAAAAAAAAAAAGATGGGGCGGCTGAGAAGACTCTTGGATCTTGATAGGCCGGGTTTGAGTTTACACTTGGGGTTAAAAAAAATTAGATGGGCAATCTACCGGCAATTACTGAAATCCCTGCACGTAGCAGGTAAAGGATATTACGCAAAATATGTTGGGGATTAATTACAAAACGTAATAAGATTCACGGAAAACTTGTTTTTTTTTTTTAACTTTAAAACAATTATCCTCCGATTTTCCGCATTAACTCTAAAAATCCCACACAATAAAAGAGGTTACTGACCGACATTCGCTCCCAAGATTCATTCAACACCTCCATGACTCTCTTGCTCTCATTGTGCGCCGAAGCTCTCTTTCCCCAATCCTCATCCCAATAGAATTCGCGATCAAAGGGGCGCGCTTTTCCAAAAAAGAAAAGAAAAGCCCGGGGTGATCTGCGCCGCATTATAACGGCCGGGACACTTCGTCAATCGGCTCTCTCCCTCTCTCTCTCTCCATTCAAGCCCCGTGCAAATCGCTCTCGCTGCGTACGTGTCGCGTACGCAACAGGTGAGGCGGAGATCGGTTTTGCGGCGCTATCGTGTATACACATGCAGCAGGTGAAATTCCTTTCAGCCAGGAAGGAAAGACGCGGAAAATGGGAGGGGGGAAGATCTTGCGTCGCGATCGAATTCGTATTGCGAGCGCACAATGCAATTCAGTGATTCCGAGCGCGAGCGTAATGCGATAGCGAGCTCGGTAAAGGATGAATGAGCCGGCGGAATGAATGGACAAACGCTTGAGCGAGTTAAGCGCCGATCGTCGCCCGTTTTCACTTTCCGTGTATTATCATGTCGTTAGAGATCGTGAATCTGCACTTTCCTTTTTTCATTGTGCTCGGGGCGGGAGAGAGAGGTATGTTAAACTGTCGCTTAAATGGTTGTTTTGGCTCGCCCTCTTCATTATTGGTACTGTGTAGCCTGAATAAAATATTTACAAGAAGGAACAAACCTCGTTTGTCCAGAAAAACCGATTGAATAGACACACGCGGTTCAAGTGACAGTTTTATCTTTGAAGTCTTTATTACTCTGATATTATCTGCTGATTATTCTGACCGGGAGAATCTTTGTATAGCTGTGGGAAGCTACCGCACCAGTTTATGTACTCTAATAAAAATGGTATTGGTAAATATTTACTCATCTCTACAATGCAAAGAAAATTACTTGCAGGTACTAATCAAATGAAGGTTAGCAATGCGTAAAATGCTCTTTTCATACAACCAAGAAGCTTCGGTTTTCCATTCAACTAATTGTTCGGCTATACCAGCGAAGCCTCTGCACGCCAATATAACTTTCATAAAGATACCAGGTCATAGATCGCGAAGCCACTTTAAACAAAGCTCCCACAATGGCCCCAAAAATCCCGATTCTCCGTACACTTACCTCGGCCGTGTAAAGCGATACTTCTGTCCGTAAACAGGCCGTAAATACGCGGAGTCGACGCACCTTACAAAGCGCGCATCCCTCCGAGCTCCTTCGGAGCTCCGAATAAAGAATCCACGCTCCATAAGGTCCCGATCAATCGGTACCACTCCCTCTTTGTTTATCGCCACACACACACTGCACGCGGGCCTGTTCCCATCGTTCGTCGACCGCCCATCAGGCCCCCATTCGGATTATCCAGTGCTTGGGGAAGTCAATTTTTCGGCGCGAATCCGAGAGCCGAGAAAAAGACACAATCGACTCTTTACACGTTATTGTTGTGCGCGGTTCTATGGGTGCATCGGCGAGGTATTCGGAGCCCTGGCACCGGACACGTTTTTCATTCTCGGCTCTGGGGTGTGCGTGGCTGTTATGCCGCCGGGACTATTCGATTAAGAAGTGCGCCGTTTCAATGATCTTTCGGATGCTTTTGTGATGGCTCGAGAGAGCCGATTCAATAATTGGCTATTTTAAGGTGTTTTGACTGTTATTGTGCCGCGCCATACAAGCCTTGATGGGTTATTGAGAAGCTGCTTATATAGTAATATCTTTGTTATGAAATAGGAGTAACGCGACCAAAATTTTCAATGTTCCACAACAGGTAGATTTTTACTTGCTTGCTAATTAGTCTAGAACGAGCAATACAGTAATTATTCATTGTTAAAATGCATTCGCAAAAGTTCAAACATAAAAGTACCGCTAATTTATAATCCTCGCTTGTTTCGAGAAAATTCAAATCAGTCAATTTGGTCGATTCACTTGATCACTTGCAGCGCGTCGGAGGGTGCGGCTGAGCTCGAAAAAAGCTTACTCCCTCCGCCGAAAAAGACGGCAATAAATTCGCTTGATTCCCGGGGTTACCCGATGCAGCCTTTAGGGAGGAATCGTTCCTCTCTCTCCGACGCTGTTTGCTTAATCAAGTGTAAAGCCCCCGGCAAGCAGTCCCAAGTTTGCCTCTCCCTCTTTGTTTCTCTCGATTAAGCCGCGTACTTTTTCTTCTCGCGGTACTTCTCGCATAAGTAGTGCATAAATAACAGCTGGAAGGGATCCTCGACTCGATCCTTGTTAGCTGTTTCATTGAGTTTCCTATCGTTAATTTGTTTGCGAATCGAGTCGTATACTTTCTTTTTCGAGTACACTGTTTTATAATACTTCTTTTTGCCTTATCATACGACGTAACTAGGCGAAAAAAATAGTTATTTTTATTCTTTATTTTTCCAACGTTTCAATTAATTTGCACGAGCATTACAAAATCACAACAAACGCAATTTCGCGAAAGCAGCGCGGCCTCTCCAAAAATCAAGTGTACCGCGAAGAAACCAGCGGATCCGCCCACATTTCACGCGCGTAAAATCCCGACCCATCGAGCAGCATTCGAGCAACCCGTAAAACCTAGATTCCAAAAAGCGCCGAAAGAGAAAAAAAAAAATCCCCGTAAAACCGAACTCCCCCTCTCTCTCCCGGTCTGTCCTTCTCCGGGTTCATTCACAGAAAAGAATGCGCGCAGTTTCCGGTGCCGGGGCGAAGAAAGAGGCGCAACGCAGTCTGGCTCGCTCGGGGACCAGGTATATAACCAGGTGTGTGGGTCCGACCCCGAGAAATATAAATTACCTTCCGCACTTCCCAGAACGAGGAGCGAGAACACTCTCCCCCGGGCCGAAATTTACGAGCAAATTAATCGTAATATCGACAGGCAGAACGCACGCACGCGAGCCGCGCCGCTGCTTGCTTGTTTTATTGGACGCTTGCTTCTTTTTTTTTTATTTTTGCTGGAGGTCGGTTGCGGTCGGTCGACGTTTTTGGGATTACGCAATTTTTGTTGTTAAAGTTTTTTTTTTGTGCTTTCGCGAAAAGTACAATTTTAAGGATATCTTTTAGCCGTTGTAAGAGCAAGATTAATAATTGGAATAAAGCAAGAATTTATTTTATAGCAAGTAATAAAATTGAATATTTTTATAATTAATATAGTTGCTCTGCTTTCCGTAAAGAATTACGATGTTTTACACCCGTAAAAAGCATCGATCACGAAAAAATTTCAGGTAAACATAAATCACAGATTTATTAGTCAATTCGGCAGTTGCATTCAGCCTTGATAATTCAATATTTTTTCAACTCCGATACATCATTACAGAAAATAGGGCCCGAGCCGCAGATAGAAATCCTTTACATCCTTTCAATATTCCATAAAAACGCGAAAATAAAAACTCCCGTAAACGTCGAATTTCCCCAATTTTAGCGTCGCCCCCTCGGCCTCCTCTTTTTTTTTCACCCCTATCTCGCCGCTAGGCCTGGATATATTGCGTCGGTTTAATAGACGAAGCGCGTGCAGGCCTTTTTACGACGGCGGGCGGCGGAAAGGAGGCGGCGCGGCTTCTAGGACGCGCCTATAAAAATCCTTTTGTCGCCGCGCGGCCCGCGAACTTTTCGGCTTTAATGATCCTGTTTTCGGAATAAAGAGGTTATCGCGCCCAGCTGCCTATTGCCGGGCGTACTTTTTTTCGGAGTGTGATTTGCGCTCGATGGAGTTATTTGGTTAATTTATTGCTTGGAGTGCGCGGCTCGTCGGGAGGTGGGTTTAATGACTAACGGATGATTCTGTACAGATGTTTCGTTTTTTTTAGCATCTTTTTGATTGATTAGTTGGAGGTAATTTATAGTCAATTTGGAAGCAATTTACGTGGAAAAAATCAATTTTATAACGTATCGTTCTGTTTAATAATTTAATAGAGGGTAACAGAATCCAGACCAATTTGCTCCATAGACTATAATGATGAATGAAACTTTTCAAATACGTACTTTTAATATATAGGAATAAAACAAAAAATTGCCACTCGACTGGCGTACCGTAAAACTTGTAAAAATGCCCGTAAACCTGCAGCGACAAACAAAAGTCCGAAGCCGCAGTGTCGTAAATTCTATAAAAAGCAGCCTCTCCGCGCCCAAAACCTGCCTAATCCCATGACTTTTAATTAAAACCCCAATCGACGAACAATAAAAGTCATCCTTAAATCCCAACAAGCCCACCCCTCTGCGCTTCTTCACCGGCAAAAGGAAGAGAGAAAAAAAGCCGCCGAGTCAGTCAAAGATCGTATATAGTCGGGGGCCGCAACAAGTGCCTCCTCCTTCTCGGCGCAATGCACAAAAGTCCGGCGACCTTCGGGCCTCCAATGATTTATGCCTCTAGCAGGTGGACGTCCCCTGGGCCTCGACGGGTGGACCATTGTCGGTTCGCGCGCAGGGAAGATTTTTGCCGATTCGCTCAGCCTTGGCTCTCCTCCGTGTTCAGCGAGAGAGCGCGCGATCTCTCGCCTCGACAGAGGGCTTTTCCCCGCGGTGATTTTCTCTTCTCGCCGCGTGCACCTTGCCGAGAGCGCCGCTCCTCGCACCTCGGCATTGTTTTTCGCTAATGCGCGGCCTTTCTTCCCCGTCACCCTCGACGCGGCGCCCGACGGCGCGGAGAGCGAGGTTTCCGTCTTGTTTTCTCTGCTTGAGGTTGACTTTTGGCCCTTAATTTGATTTGAAGGAGGCTCTCGGTTTTTTGTCACGAATTTTAGCTTTCCGTATAGTCGGCATCGAGACTAATGCAAGAAAAGAAGGATGAAGCATTCTAACGAAAATAGTGAATATAAAAATTAGTTATTTTAAATAACAAAAGTGAATTCATTTTACACAAAATTTTCGTCTTAAATTTCTTCGCACTTCACCCGAATTCGTTGCTGCAATAAACCCAAAGTTCAGACTGTTGATTTTTGGCTGCGGCTAATTCGGCTTACGTTCGAGCCTCGCAACCAATCTCCCTTCTCGGCTCCTAAACAAGACTGAGAAAACATTTGCCGAGCCACCGAGCCGCATCGCGACCTGCAGCCATTTTTAGCCCCTCTCCCGTCAGTAAGCAATGATCCTCCGTTGTTGTTGTACCGGGCATTTATCCCCGTTCGAGACTCACCGAATTCGCGCGCGGGTCGCCCTCCATACGTAACCGTTCCAATGGAAGATCGAACGGCCGATCGATCGATTATTCCCACGATTTTGAGGGCTGCAGAGCCTGTAGGGAGTTTACCGAGTCTCGATTTTAGATACGCGGGATTTCGAAGATCGGGAGATTATGGATCACGCTGGATGCGCGTGTGTTTGGACTTGAGATCTCGGGTGTGTGGTCTTGTTATTTTTTACGAGGACTGATGAAGCTTATCTCATGAAAAAATTGGTTCTGTTATTCTTTAATTCGCTGATCGTTGCGCGATAGAAGAAGGAAAATAATCATTTGACTGATCGTAAATGTGCCTTGGATTTAGAATTTAAAACAATTTGCTATGACTATATATTTTATGAAAAGGTGTTTTCTAAATCTTGACAAACATTCTCTGTTAATGCTCGGGGCGTAAAAAATTTTCCAAGAGGAATTTTTGCTTTGTATTAGAGGCATAAAGCTTTAGCGTCTAATTATTTTAACGTTACCGGCCGCAAATTACCGAAAAGCGCGAATTTCAATAGAAATTTGCATAAGTCCTTCTCTCGTCGGCCGAGGCAAAAAGCCATTATTCGCGACACATCCCCGTAAAATAAACTCGTCTCCGCGGCGAGATAATTGTATTCATTAGCGTTCGGGCGGACAATTTTTCCGCATGGCCTACGACGTGAGAAAGAGAGCGAAGTGGACGTTGCGGTCGGCGAAAAGAAGATAAAAAAAAAAATAAAACAATGAGACACCGCAGGCAGGTACGAGAGCGGGGAGGATGAAAAAAAATCGGGAGAAAGGAGAAAGTGAGCGCGAATGCGCAGTTAATGAGCCTAATCTTGCCGTTCTGCGAGTGCAGATTAGCGGGCCGAGATCCTGTTGGAAGTGACAGTTGCGACAGCGGAGTGAAGGGAGGAGGCCGCTGAAAGGATGTGCGCATGAATTTCAATGCAGTCAGTATCGCAAATAAGGCTCAAAGGCAGAATTAAGTCCTGGACTTAACTTTCATTGTCATTTATGTTTTGCTGGAACAATTTCTAGATTTTTAAATGAATTGCAGCTCCTTTTAGACTGAAAATAAAAACGTCAGGGCATGAAAATTGGTTCTTTATTCAAAAAATGAACTCTTTTTCACGACTAATCAGAATTAGTCCCTGTAAAATTCTCCGGGAAATCGTAAAATCTTTGACGCGCCAAACAAGGAAAAGTCACCAACCGTGTATAGAAAGTATAAGCTACAAGTGAAATTCCCCCCGCGTCGAGCAGGTAAAAAGCGCGCGCCCCACCGAGGCCCCGTTAGCTCACCGCAGCGTTAATTAGCCGGCTAAAATCAGCGAAATCCTGCGGTCTCCGGGAAAAAATTTGGCCAAATTAGGGAACACACGGGGCCGGGGCTCTCTCTCTCTCTCTCTCTCTCCTCTGCCCGGCCACCAGCTCGCCACCTGCGAGAGCGGAGAGGCTCCCCGCGGCGCTCCCGAGAGAAGCAAGAGAAAAAAAAAGCGAGAGAGCGGAGCTGGAAGAAAGGAGGAGGAGAAAGCTTCCAAGGGCTCTCTCTCTCGGCAGACTGCGAGGAGCCGCGCGGCGACGACGAGCGTCGCGCTGTCTGGAAAGTACGGCCCGCGGAACAATGCCTCCGGCTGCGCGGCTCTGCGCGTCTGCGTATATTATACATACACGGATACTCGATAACGAACCTGTTGTTGCACCGGTAAAACTCGCTCTTCCGCCGGCGACGCGCCGAGAAAAAATCATTAACTCCCCGCGCCGCGACGCGCGCTCCTTTTTTTTCTCTCTCTCTCTCTCTCTCTCTGTCCTCCAAGTCGGCCGGCGACGCGGCGCGGAAAAATAGATCAGAGCCGTTTGTTGCCGCTGCACTTGGATCTCCCGCCTCGGGATGACACGTAAACGGCGAGTCTAGACTGATGGGTTCGTTCGATGGATCGAGTTGTGTTTTTTTTTTTTTTTTCTGCAACGGAGATCGGGAGCGGAAGGGGCGGTTCGCGCCGCGCGGACGCTTTGGCTTCAGCGCCGGAGGAAACGTCGCCGGTTTAGCGAATTATCCGAGATGTGGGGCGCTTTTGTATGCGAAATTTATGCGAATCCAATATTGAGCGAGTGATCAGTTCGCAGTTGACTGAATGCCCTTTATGTCTGTTGCCTGTTGTACGATTAAAACTTATCGAATAAACTCATTGAACTTATCTCCTAACGAACCACCTCGAAAACCAGTGGCTTTTTCTCCGAAAAATCGAAAATCCGTGAGAAAGATTAGATAATCGTGAAAATCTGAGCCGTCGAAGCTTCTCTTCCGGCTTAAAGACCGAGCGATCGCCTTCCGAGATCGATTCGCAACCTGCACGGCTCGACACTGGTTCCCGGTCGATCTCCATCGGCATCGGCGGCCGATCCTCGGAAATCCTTTTTAAAAAGGCCGCGCGCCATCGAGGAAACTCGAGCAACTTCGATTACTCCCTCATTTGAAGACAAATCGCCGGCTCGCGACTCGAAGAAAGGAAAAGCGAGAGCGTAGATGTCCTCTGGAGATACGGGGCCTCGGGCATCATCAATGAAGCTCCCTCTCTCTCTCTCTCTCTCCTCCTCCCTTCCTCATTCATCGGCCGAAAGATGAGATCGGCCGATAAGGGGCCCCACTCTCGGCCCATTTATACATTTGCACCACCCACTTCCTTCTGAAAAAAATCGCCGGGCCTACAAGGTTCCTCGAAGCTCCGAGGCTCAAGTGCGTATCCCATTCACGGAATCGATTCGAGCGTGAAAAACACCTTTCCGTTGTGCGCGCCGAGCAAAATGCATAGGGGTATTTAGCGCATTTTCGGGGCGACACGCGCGGACCAACGAGTCCCTTCCGGTGGATCTCGGGGTGGAGGTAGAAATTTCGGGGGTTCGCTACTACCGGTGAATGGAGGAGTGTCTTTTGTGATTCTGAAGGACTGCGCCTAAGCCGCAATTTCATTCCGAAAGTCTTTATGGGACTTTTCTATTTTGCTAATTTGCACTCGAGTCCGTTCAATTACGCGCCTAAACCGCAGCTGGGAATCGAACTGTTATTCTACTACAATGGACAGGTGCCAAATAAATGTTCGAGCTTAATCAACCAAAGATTTAAATTGCGATTTTTTTCTTTTATGTATATATATTAACTTTATTTTCTCACTAATATACTTATTTACAAAACCCAATGCTAATGCATCGAGCTGCTTTGCTTAATGAAGTCAGCCTTCCCGACATCATTAACGTCCCGCAGTCGTCATAATTGAAATTGCCCGTCTCCTCCGGAGAAAAGTTTTCTCGCCAACTCGTAAAACGCATCGCAGCTCTCGATCGGCGGCGGGTGAAAAATGAAGGTATACACAGGAGAAGGTTTCCTCCGCGCGCGCGCGCGCGCGTCCGACCATTTGTCACTAATCACGGGGGAGACCGTAATATTTCACAGTTCGAGAGATGGAAAAATGCTGGTGCGCGCGCGAAGAATAAAAAAAAAAAAGAGGAGAAAGAGATTTCGAGGAGAGCCGACACCTTCTCGAATTCCATTCGAAACGAGGCGAGGAGCGATTCAATTCACGGCGACTTCCTCTCCGCCTACCGTTTAAACTGGCCCTTTTCACGGGGACTCGACGACGACGCGCCAAAGGTAATTTCTGCTCTGCTCTCCGCAGCAACGAGCCCCGAGCCTAAGAGAGCACACAATGCAAATCTGTCTCGAGCCGCAGGAATGCTAATCTTGTTTGTGCGCCTCCGCTGTTTTCAGAAGTGGAAAATCCTTCGGGCCTATTTTTAAACGTTTTCGGGAATTCGAGAGGGTGAGTTTTGGTACTTAAAATACTTTCAGCTTGTAATTTATAACCTACATTTTAATAAAAAAAATTAAATTAATTTTTTTCTTTTTTAAATATTCAATAAAACGATCAATAAAAATTGTATATACACTTTCTTCGGCAATAAAAATTCAGCTTCCGTCGGCTTCATTTACTTACACTAAATTTTTCATTAGCCACCCCGAAAAATCAGCCGGGTCATTCTGCTGCAGTCCTCCGAATCCCGCAAAGGAAGCGGAAGGCCTCCTCATTCGTCTCGCCGACGCGCGTCCCGTTATTTCATGCGCGAGCCAGAAAATTGTCCATCATCCCCTCGTCAAGTGTCGGTCGCGCCACCCCTTTTTCCCCCGAAAACTCGGCGCGCTCAACGTCACACCTCTCCTCGGCCGGCCAGGTACGAGAATCGAAGCTCGTAGCTGGTCCCACACCGCGCGCGCCGAGCGAGAGACATCGGAATGCCGTAAATTTCGGAAGGAAATTTTTCGTAGAACGAGAACGCCCTACGCGAAACTGGCGGAGGAGCTGCCGAGAATGGACTGGTACTTGGACGACAACACAGGAAAAAAAAAAAGAAAAAAAAGCTGGTCCTTCTCGGCCCGCGGCACTCGAGACACCGGTGGAAACGGTCTAGTATTGAACCGAGGCTCCATTCATGGATTTTCTTTTCTCCCTCCGCTTTCCCACTTTTGTCAATTTTTAAGAGGAGGTAATGCAAGTGCCAATTATTATTGCGTTAATTAGGTTCGTACTTGGATTTCTTGCTTTATTTCAGCTTTTAATTTATGATTATTCGCCAAAAAAGTTCTGTGATGATTCATAATATTATATTTGTTTAATTAATATTTCTAAAAATATTTCTAAAAATAAAAAGCGATACCTTCGTAGCGATATTTCGTATAATAATAATAATACAATGATGATACAAGCAGTAATATAAAAATGTATTTATTTTTCTTCGTTGAAATTTTAGAAATCTAATTGAATCTATTACGTATTCTTTCCAAGTAGAACAGATTAAACGAGATCAAAAAGCCTACTCAACTTAAACTGCACTTCGTCCCCTCGAAACCTAGAATAATGGATTCTAAAAAAAAACCCGTAACAGGATTCCCCACCCTCTCCAATATCCCTCCTCAGAACCAATAAACTACATCGACATTTACTCGTCGCATAAAAAATTATCGCTCCTAATCCATCCCCGATCTCACCTCCCGAATCCCCGCGAGCATCTTCCGAGAACCTCTTTTCCCACCTCCCTCGGAAAAAAAAAGAAGAAAAAATAAATAAGCGAGCGCGTTTTCCCGATACGCGTGCGAAGCGCGCGGCCGAGATCAGAGGGAAGCCAGGACCCTCTCGGCAGCTCCTTTCATTCTCCTACGAATTAGCGGGGGTCCGAGAGCGGCGAGGGAAGGATCGGCGCGTCGGATTACGCGCGAGATCGCCGCCGGAGAGAATGGGCGCTCTTTTTTCGCGCTCCGCCGGAGAGAAAAAGGAGGAAAGAGGGCTGCTGCTACCGGAGCGCTACCGGAGCGGCGGGACAAACGCTTCGACGGGTCAACGGGCAGAGAGAGAGAGAGAGAGAGAGAGAGAGAGAGAGAGAGAGAGAGAGGCTTGTCGGACAAGACGCGGCGGCGAGAAAAATTAGAGATACGCCGGAGGGCTGCGAGATGAGATTACGCGCGAGCGAGCGAACGTACCAGCCGGCAGGTGTGTCTTGTTTTACCGGGAAAACTCGTCGCTCGCGGTTGGGTTTCGGGAGTGGAAAAGGTGCCGACACCGGCGGGCAGGGCTGGTTAAATTACGTGAAACAGTTTCGTTTAATAATGCCCCAGGTACTAAATTAAACGGTTTGCTAGGCTAAAAGAAGGTATTTTCAGTTGAAAATACACTCGAGCGCCTCGTGCGTTTGCGCGCAGCTGGCATCGAACGGGGTGTCTGGCCCGGTCTTCTGCTTCGAGTGCAAACCGCGTGACACTCGGTAATCGAACTGCAGGAATTTATGTGTCGTAACTCGGAGACGCGGACGTGACTTCAAAAGATTGAGATCGAATTCGGCCTTTTTCTAAAAAGAAAAAAAAACGAAAAAAAAAGGTGAAAAAAGTTGGAGTACAATGGCACGTGTTGTTTTATTCTGTGGGCGCGAGGCGACCGTTAGTATTTTTGAAATTGATACTCGGCGTTTTTTTACGTTCGAACAAAAGGGCTTGGAAGCCACGGAATAATATTTCTTTATATTCGCATTTCGATCATTGAGATTTCAAAATTTTGGAGTATCACTTTGAGCTCTGCCTTGCATATTTTTACATCATAATACACTTTTTCGTCAAATAAAAAGTTCTTAACTCATCGTTTCATCCAGCGAGTCAGCAAAAAAATTTAATCTTGTATTTCACCGAAATTTAATACCTTCGCAGTTCATAGATGAACGTGAAACTTTTCTTGTAAATCCACTTCACCTACTATTGCATTTCCCCCCACGACCTAAACATCATTGTCAATGCACTCCGGCCAGAAAAAGCATCGCAGCATCGGCCCCATCGACGATCAAAGGGCCGTAATCGCGCGTTTCGCCGAATTCAGAGTCCGAATTCGCGTCGCATTCGGAGACGCTCGAGCGGCGTCAAATTGTTGAGCCATTTCGCGTTAATGGCAGCTGCTGCGAGACGTTAAACGGATTGAAACCGCTCGGCGCGTCGATCGCCGTCGGAGCAGTTTCCCATGGCGATATCTGTCCGTCCATCGCGTTGCCTGGTCGCGCGCTTATCGACGCGCCGCGGAACTTTCCAATTGATCCAAGTATAATTTATTGTTCGGGTCCGAGGGAGGGAATGTGACGATCTAATTCGGTTTTTTAAGTGTTTGCCGAGGAAATTGGGAAGGGAAACTTGATTATTGTAAAAGATCTATAGTTGTAGAAAGTCGTAGCAGTGGTTTTAATTTAAAAAAATCATTCTTTTTGTGGGCCGTAATTCTGAACCAGTTTCTTCCAAATATTTCTGTTTTGTATAAGTTTCACATACGGGTGAGCTGTTCTTCTTTTTTCATCCGGCAGATGTAAAATTATTAAGCGTTAAAAGTTAATCTAAATCTCGGCTAATCCGCAACTGCAGGAACTAGATATAATACGGAGTTTTGATCCTACCCTTATTTCGTAGGGCGATCTTGCGATCGCTGCCTAGATAATCCTGATCTTGCATAGGGGTGTATTACCGTTCGCGTTTTTTTGCTTGTGAAAGAATGCCGTGCCCACGTCCGAGCGTGTGAAAATCATTGCGATAACTTTGCCACAATTATTATAGAAGAAAGTCTAATTTTTTTCATTTTTTTTTAACCGAAGCGCCGAATGTTTGATTTGCCCTTTCTTGAAATTCTCGCGAGAAAAGAGGCTCGCCGAAACCTTTCTAAATTAAATCATCGAAGATACGCATCCGCACAAAGAGCCCGAAATTACCGAGTACTCCCTCCGTTACCTCCTTTCAGCGCACTTACATTCGCCGAAGCAAACAAAGCCCGGCAATAAAAGATATCAAGTGCTCATTGAATCCTTACTAGATAATCGTAGGTATACCGGCGGCGCTAAGCACATCTCTGGAAAATTGGCGCACAATGGAGAGGAGAACGCCGAGAGGCGTGTCGCCCTCTCGAAAAAAAAAAGGAGTTAAACCGAGCGCTGTTAAAGGAGTATCAATCGCCGCGGAGCCGAAGGCGTAGCCGCAAATCGGTCCAGTAGTGCTTCAATTAAGCGAGCTCGACACAAAAGCGGCGCATCGGATTCCCGAGGCGAAGTAAGAAGAAAAAAAAAAAAAAAGAAATCGCTCGCGCTCAAAGGCATCAATTACCGATTCCGTGGTTCCCAGCGCCGCGAGGCGGAGGGCAAAAACTCTCGGCTTTCCTCGGGGTGAGCGAGTCCGGCCATTATTGTGAGCATAAAGATCCAATTGAGCCGCTGCTCTCGCGGTGATTCTTCGCTTCCTTTTTTTGTTCGCCTCGCTCGATGACCTTGATCGAGGAGGCGTGTAACAATGTCGTGGAGTGTAATTTGAAGGAAAGCAGAGAGGAGCCGGTTAGCGGCGAGCGAAGTCTTCGATTTCAGTTCGCGGTTCCGTGCTCCCGAGTGTTTCTCGTGAAATCAATCTGCTGCGGAGGGTTGAAGGTTCGCCTAGCGCGCTTTCACTGTTTTTCTGCGTATTCCTCGGGTTCGATTAAAATTTTTATTGAATTTTTTCCTGCTGAAAATCTTAGCTGGAAATACTTAAAGATGTTAAAAGTTTTAATTTTTGTTTTTTACACATTCTTAGAAAGCAAAATTAAGATCTTACTATACATATATTACTAGAATCACATACATTAGCGGCAGCCATACGCACCGATCTCTCACAAAAGCTAGAGGATCGTCTTGAACAGATAATGATATATAATTGCAGTGAAAGCGCGCACTCGGCGCCGTATTCAAATCCTCGGGCCCAGGTTTGCATCCTCCCTGCACTTCCAATCGCCACACCCAGGCCTGAAATCGGGCCCCGAATTCGAGCGCACCTAACAGTATGCGCACCCCAAAACCTCCTCCACCTCGGAGCCTTTGCACCTCGACTCTCCCAGCGGCGCGGCGGCGACGTCTCTGCGGCAAATAATTATACCTCCCCCTCGGCGCGCGGGTTTCGCAAGGAGAGAGGCCCCTGACAGCCGACATCACTCGAGGGGGCTCTCGGGGGCGAGCCGCGAAATAAAAAGAGAGGACTCTCTCGCATTTTTCTCCCTCCTCCGCCGACGCTCGCTCTCGCTCTCTCTCTCTCTCTCTTTTGCTCGGGAGCGCAGCTGCCGCTACTACTACTATTACGGGACTATCCGACTCTCCGGCTGAGTGACAGCTGAATGGCCGAGTCCGGATACAAACCGCGCCGCAAGGATACCCGCGTCTACCGACAAATGCAGACGTTACGCGCTGGGAGGAGGCTCGCAAGTACGTTATGTGTGCGCGCTGCGCGTCGGGACGCGGAGAGAGAGAGAGAGAGAGAGAGAGAGAGAGAGAGCACGGCGTGCGTCATTTCAGGTGCGTTTGCGCGAAGAGTACCGGCGGGTTATTTCGGAAGGTTTGAGACGCGGCTGCCGTGCGTAGATGCCGAGTTCGGGACGTGCGTACGATTGTCGAGATTCATATAAATGGTCGTCGCCGAACGGAATTAGGTAACTCTTGGGATAATTTTAAGTTGTTCAACGTTGAACAGGGTAAATTACGTCACAGGGACTATTTAAGCGAGACGTTTGACGAGAAATTCGCACGAGGCATCGGCGCGAAATCAAATGCAGGCCGCAGAAGCTGATTAAAAAAAAATTCACTCGTGTATAACGCCGGGCTTTAAAATTTAAATTTGGCTTATTCGCTTGGCCTTTGAAAATAAAACGGCTCCAAAAAACATACAAACGCATTAGCATGCACACAAAGAGCGGCTCCAGTCGGCGAAGAAACCCGAGAAGCTGCAGCATCGACAAATATGAATGTTAGTTTTATTCCCCCCACCATTTCCAGTCTCAATGTTTAAACTTTAACTCCTAATTAAGAAAAAAAAAAAAAAAAAGAAAACTGAAAAACCAACCCCCCCAAGATGTCTTCGAAGCAGCCGGCCGGGATTTCGGTTCGGCCGCTGTACCTTGTTACGCGGGTGCGCGCGGCCCCGCGCGTTCATGCCTTCATTTTCGGCAGCTCTCCGAAGATGGACGTGGTAACTCGAGCTCCGTGGCCTGTCAGGAAATTCAGCGGCGGCTCTCTCTCTCTGCAAACCCCCCCGTCCGGGGATAAATATCGCGGCGAGTTTCTTTCTTCGGGCCGAGTTTTCGGTTACCGGATTTCACGTTCGTTCGCTCGCTCACCTTCGCCCTGGTTTCTCGCGCTCCTCTCCCTTCCTTCTCTCCGAGCGCGCGCCTACGCCCGAGCTCGGTTTCTCGGCAAAGCGCGAGTTGAAAGTTTTGCCGCTGATTCGAAATGTCTTCTTTTTTTAAAAAAAAAAAAAAGGGAGAGCCCCCTTTTTTACGCGCCGAGAAACAAAATCCGCCGTTTCCCCGGAGAGAAATGACCTTCCGCATAAACACGTAAAAGCTCGCTTAACCTCGCGGCGGCGGTAGCCGACCGGGACAAAAAGCGCTCTCTCTCTCTCTCTCTCTCTTCCCCCCTCGCCATAAAACTCGCGCAGCGTCGAACCGAAAAAAAAGCCTCGAAGCGAAAGAATAAGACTCCTCCGTATGAAAAAGCCCGTCATAAACGCGGGTCGACTCGGCGCGCGGAACACACAGGAAGATCGAGCTCGGCCGATAAACAAGGAAGAAGCAGGCAGCGGCGACGGCGACGGCGGCGGCGGCGGCGGCACATATCGCGGGGCGGAGAGCGGCTCTGAATAGAAGATTGGAACTCTTTCCGCGTGGAGCTTCCGGCCCCGAGAGAAGAAGAGAGAAGAAGAGCTGCGGCCGATAGCGCCGGCTATTTCCGGCCACTATCTGCCGGGCAGGAGGAGCCTCGGGGCCGCCACCCTCTATCGCTTTCCGAGCGTAAATACGAGCTTAAATCCCGGGGCCGAGCGCCGGTTTAATCCCCGGCCAGGAGCCTCAGGTGAAATGTCGTCGTTGCTGTGTTGCTGCTGCTGTTTTTTTTTTTTTTTTTGTTCCATCTCGTTGGCTTCTTTTTTTTTCTTTTTTTGTTTCGGTTTCGAAGCGACGCGAGAGCTTTTCTTCGCCTAGGAGAAAAGGGACGAGCACTTGACGCGCGGTTATGCAGGATATTGTACGCTTGTGCTTTTTTCCTTCGAGAATGGGAGCTTGAAATGCGCGAGAAGTGCCGTGGGTGGCAGGATTGCGATTGATCAAGGCAGACATTGTGAAACGGCGAACAATTAGACTCGAATACTCGCCAGTCGTTTCTTTACGATTGTATTTAAGGGAAGCCGTTTTCGCGCTTGGATTTCGCACTCGACGGTCGCGGGTGAACTTATTCCGGGGGAAAAGCTAATTATTCAAATCCGAATAAAATTTATCCGATATCTTTCTCTCTTACAAAGATCCAAAATCACTCGAACCAAAGCTCGTTAAACAATCAAAGGTGTGCGTATAAAATTTCGCGAAAAAGAAAGAAAAGTCAAAAGACTTGGCCGCCCCGACAATGGGGAGACAGCCCGAAAAGAGGCGTAACCCGGCACCTCCGTCCTTTGAGTGGGCCCCGCGCGCGCGAAACTCCGCAAAAAAGGCCTCGCGCGACGCGTCGGAATGGCAAATAAAAGGCCTCGCGCTCGGCGCGAAAAAAAAACATGCATCGGAGGCTCGCTCGTCGTCTGCATCGCTCCACTTTCGAAAGAAAAAAAAAAGGAAGACGTCGTCGGGGGCTTTGAGGAATGACAAAAAACAGTTAGCGCGCGGGAGAGAGAGAAGGAGAAAAGGCCCGGAGAGGAGCGACAGCCGTGTGAGCGGGTGACAAAGGTCCAAGTGCTAATTCGAGCTGTTCTGGATTTTGGTACGCCGAGGTCTCTGCTGGTGGAAGAAGCCTTTTTTTTCGCCCGCGATTCGTCCGTCGCGCGGGGTTTTGATATGCGTGCGAGTGCGGTTATTTAAAGGTCGGAGTTGCTATCTAACCAGATAGTCCAGTTTGTTTTACGTTTTCCTAAAGCTGTTTGATTAAATCCTTATTGTAAAATTAAAAATCGTTTCTTGTATCTGTAATCATTACCCAAAAACGGTCGGCAATACGTCACTTTGAAACTTGGCATTCAATAAGCAAAGCTTCAGAGCGCAAAAATCCATCTTCCAGGCTTTCTTTTGCCCCAACGAAAGGTTCGTCCGAAAATATCGGAGCGCAGCTCCGCCGGTTCCTCCATTATTTTTCAGCGAAGCCCCTCCCTCTGTCGCCTCTCTGTCCTCATAATCTCGCATCCATCACGTCTCGGAGGTGAGCCGAGGGACGAGGAGGGAGAGGCAGCGCTGATCGATGCGTCTCCGCGCGCATTTAGGCAAGACACCCACGATGCTTATTCGGCCGCTGCCCGAATATTACCCGCCTCTGGAGATAAATGGGCAATCGGAAAAGAGTACTTTCTGTTTGAGTTTTAATTATGTTACTCTAGGCCGATAAACTCCTTCATATCTTAACCTTGTTTTCACCGCTCTAACTTCCAAATCACAAGTTTGATGCGATTTTGCGGCTCTCGAGGTTAAAAGTATAACTATTCGAACCTAGAGCGCAAAAGAATTATTGCCTCTCGCGAAAAACGCCTCTGATGAGGCAAATAATCTCCTCCTCTTCCGACCCGACCGAACAGAACTTATTATTCCATAAAGATCAATTCAGCTTTGTTTTGAGTTTTATTAATTTTTTGTTAAAAGCCCTTCTGCACGCTGTAAGATACAAACCAAATGGAGACCGAGCCTGAAAAATTCAAGGAGCTTCGAAAATTAATCACCGAGCGCGTGAGAAAAAAATGTTCCTTCCAGTCGGAGAGAGAGCCGGGCGTCCGAAAGAGATCTCGTTCGACTCGCGTCCCTAATTTCCCGAACATCCAGTTTCGGGAAGAGCGAAGCGATGATCGCGCGCGGCCGAGGGTGGGCCCCCGAGGCCGACTTGATCGATCGTGATTCCGCGCGCGTGTCCCTCCCTTGCCGCTTTTTTTTTCTCGTCTCTCCCGAGGATATTAATAGATTCCCGGGACGCGATTGAATCTTATCTGATTGCTTGTTTACCTTTGACTTTCTATGCTGCTCGGATTGATTTCTTACTTTTACGTGGGTGCAGGCCGGGCTGTTTTTACATGCTGTGGCTGTCGGTTTTATATGTGGTAGCCGAAAATAACATTGGTTATTGCTTTTTTTCTCGGTATCGCGTGGACAAAGTACTATGCATGCAAAATCTGTACCTATTTGTACATTTTGTTCATATAACGAGAGAATATATCGTGTTATTTATTAACTATAAGTTGAGTACAAGTTGGGGGAACACTATTTTAATTCATCCAAATGCCAATCCAATATTAAAAATACAAAGCATACCTTAGTCTCGCCCCGCCCCGCGAGCCCGAAAACTACAAGAGCCGACGTAAAAAATGTCGGCGAGCTCGCGGCTCGCGTTTCCCCGGAAAACATGCTTTCCGCATTATGTCGACGTGGTCCGCGACTTTTACGAATCGCCTATCGAGCGCCGCCTGATCGATTATGCGTCCTTCCGCTCTCCTCCGAACTCCGGCCAAGGAAAATCGCGAGAAGGATACTCTTAACGTATGCAAGCGACTCGAGAGAACAACGAAAACCTTTATTGCGGCCGTCGAGCGGAAAGGAGCGATGACTCCCACGGAATACGTATCGAGGCTCGGTCGTTTTAATATTCTTTTTTAAACGTTCGCTCGTGCAATAAAATCAGTTTTATTGCGAAAAATTTTTAAAATTCAAAGTTAAAAATGATGCATTTCGCGATGCGTGACCGCATCGACTTTGGATTAGAACAATTTAAAAGAATAATATTCCAGAGCGATTCTAATGCTTTCAATGCGGCGGCGGTAAACCTCGTAAAAATTCAAACGCCTGTAAACATTTAAATATTCTTTTCACGAGCCGCCAGTTTAGCAGGCATTCATGACAAGCGAAATTTTATAGAAACCAATGACATTCAGCCGCGTCGACAGCCGACTAAAATATCAAGCCCTCATCTAAATATTGAAATCCCATCGACGGATCGCGGAAAAACAAACCGGTCGAGCCTGCGAACGATAAATTTTTAATCCGCCCACTGCCCCAAACGGCCGCAAAAACTGCCCGTGAAAAAAAAAAAAAAAGAATTCCTAGACGCTCTCGTCCGAGCTCCCTCCCTCCGCCGGCGCTCGCAAAGAGAGGAGCAAGAATCTAGATCAGGGATATGTTTGCCCGGCGGAAAACCCCTCTAAAATTAGAAAAGGAAAAAGTGGAAGGAGAGAGAGAGAGAGAGAGAGAGCGAGCGGCGTGTTTTTTCGCGTCGCCGCGCGGCCGGGAACGTATATATACGTATATAGCGCGTTCGCGGCCGGCGGGCGAATTTGAAAAGGAGGCGAACCGCGCGGGCAATCACGGCGCCTGCAATTTTTATCAAGTCCTCGCCCGAGTCTTTCGGCCGTTGAATAATTCAGGGTCAGCCAGGCCGCGAGCCGCCGAGGGTGTAGCGAGCGGGTGGCTGCGGGTCGCTGCTGCTGCTGAATTTTCGCGCGGGAACGACGAGCCGAAGGGGGGGTTTAGCGTGCTTTTTTCGGATTTACGAGCGGATTCGATTCCTTTCCCCTTTCATTGTTTGCGATTGATGGATTGGCGAGAATTGGGGGCTCTGGTGGAAGTGGAATTATTAACAATCTTTTGTATAATTAACCTCGTTTAATTAATAGCTTTGTTTTTTTAAAAACATAAGTAAAAAATAATGTTGAATACGATAATTGTGTTGATCCTTATTAAACTTCAGCTTCAAAATAAACCGGCACCCTTTCATCGCAAAGCAAAGCTACTTAAATAGGGAAAATTGATCGGATTTCAGGTTTCAAATTAATCCGCAATTTCTGCAATCTTCGGGGCCGTAACATCGCGTTCTCTTTGCCATTGTTGACCTGCAATGCTCTCTTGTCTTCCCAGCCCTGACCTGTCCCCGGTCCGATGTACCTTTCTCTTCGCAAAATTCTAATCCGATTAAAAGATCGGCGAATGTGACTCTCTTGTTCCGTCATCGTCGCGCGTTATTACTGCTAATACGGTTTCAATTGCTTCGGCCGGCTCGGATCAACTTAAAACTGTAATCACTTTCGATGCAGATGCGAGTTCGAATGTTTGTTTTAATTGATATGTTGAATAAATTAAATATAATAAAATCATTGTAAATATTTATTTTTAAGGATGAACGTACATGTCGGGATTACCGCATATAAAGTGCAATACAACTATAGTTAAAATTTCTCTCGATAAAATTTATTTATTTATTTATTTTCCAGAAAAATTTACAAAAGTAAATCCTATAGAGGTAACACAAAGTTACCTGTACATAGGCTGGCAAGCTTACAAGCTAACTTAAAACTAAAAACTAAAAACTAAAATGTCCCAAAATGGCCCAAATTAACAGTAAATAAAAAAAAAAACTATTTCATTGCAAATTTTTCCTCGATAAAAATTCGCCAAGCACAAACGCAGTAATTTGCGAAAAAGCATGGAAAACCCTAGAAATCGCGCACAAAGCGCCCCGCGAAAGCATATTTCAACCCCCGAAAAACAAGCCTTTCTCTCCCGAAATCAAAGCCCGGCTCGCAAAAAAAAAACGCGCGCGCCCCGCTTTATCGAATTTTCGAAAACACTCAGCGACAAATCGGCCGGCTCGAGCCACTCTCTCCCGGAGAGAGAAAGCCGCCCGTACCTATATATACACGCCGCTCGGCTTCTCCTTCGTCCCCCGAGGGGTAATAAAACGGCAATTTAATTCATACACTTGATAAAACGCCGTAGGAGCGCAGGAGTTATTGTACCAGGCTGGAAGGGCTTATTTCGCAAATCATCGCCTCTCTCACTCCGGGCTGGTAATGTATATTCGCGCGCCGCTGCGGCTCTCAAGAGAGAAGCGGTGGAGTAACTCTTCGATTGGGTGGCTGCGCGAGCGTCGATTAATTGTGATTAACCGCGAGGATTTTTTTGTCCCCTTTATTGGGCGCGGAATTTTCTTTCAATCGTCGTTCGCGTAATGGGAATTTTATATTTTTCAATTAATTAAATTGTTTCTTTTTTTTGAAATTTGAATTTCTATCTAAATCTATTGAATTTCTATCTAAATCTATTAAGCTATATATTTAAATCAATAATATTAATAATAACAATTAATTTACTGACATTCTAAATTCAATATGCGCAAACAAATTCTGCGAGAAACGAAGTTTGATAATGAAAATTTTTCACGTTTGCAAAAAATCTAATATTTAGCGAATCGCTCCATATTTCACTTTCGCGCAAAATATATAACCAGCTCTGCAAACGTGAAGACGCCCGAATTTTTTCGACATCAAACTTTAAACCAATTTCCAAAAGCTCCGCCGACAAAAAGAGGAAAAACTAAACGACGGCTCTTGCGTCCAGAGCGACCAGATTAAAATTTAAAAGAAATAAAATCGATCGGGGGGGTGAAAAATTCAAGCTTTCATATTCCGACGCCTCGCCGAAAAAAAGCTGTATGAAAAGGTCACTCGGCGCGGGAATATTATAGATATATATGCAGCAATCGGAAAATTCGAGAAGTAGGCCGGGCGCGTATACGCGAGCGTTCTCGATAAGCGTATCTCTCGCGCGCTCCTTATCGCCGCACTTGCCGTAGATTGCGCGCGCACGGTTTCAGGCGTTTTGCACCGCGCACACGTGTGCCTTCGCGCTCGGGAACGATGGAGGATAGGAGGGCGAGAAGGAGGTAGCCACGGATGAGATAATTGTTTGTATTTTTCATTTCCTGCAAGTGGAAAATTTCATTTTGTACATTCATCAGCAAAAATAGTAACAAATTGCTATTATCCATTTAAAACATATCCCATCCAGTGAAAATACATCAAGGCTCGAGAGGTTGAGAACCGCCGCCGCGTCCGGCAGCGCGCAGCCGGGGAGGCGAGAGAGCGCGCGAAGGGTTTTTTTGCGCCGGGAGGAGGTGGGAGAGCTGGAGCCCGGCGGCATTCATCGCGATGCAGATGGCTTCCACCCCTCGCGGGAGCTGCGACTCTCTCTCTCCCTCTCTCTCTCGCTCCCTTTTTTTTCATGCGAGCTGCCGCTGCCGCTCTCTCTCTCCTCTCTCGCGAGCTCCCGTGGCAAGCGTTTATGCCTGGCTTTTTAATTTCGGGTATACGTACGTGCGCAAACGATATGCTTGAATTTTGAATCGATTGCTAGAGAGGCCGTGTTCGTCTTTTTTTTTTCTTGAGGGACGTTGCGCCGAGATGTTAAATATTTGAAGGTTCGAAATTTAGGGTTTAAATCAAAAGTTGGCTGAAGCGATAAGCAGCGTGTAAGAGTACTTTTGACCCGGAAGATCAATTAACGTTGAAAGGGGAATACTGTTGTAACTTTAATGACTAAGGCACTGTTTCTCTAACTTTAAGCTCTAATTAGCAAATAATAATAACGCACTTTTATAAAGCGACAAAGTTTACACCCAAGTTCTTCACAAGCTAGTAACTAATTTACTTCAGTTCAAGAGTTTAAATAATAAAGATTTTTTAACTGGCAATGCTTTTTCTCTGAAAACGAGACGCCACTTAAAATTCCTCCAGGCAAATACAAGAAACCCGACAATCCGCAAACCAGCGCTAAAACCGATTCCGCGCCAAACAAAAGAAGCCGGCGAAGCGCTTACATCGAGTCCGCGCGCCGCGGCCACCTCGATTTACAAGTCACGTAAAACTTTCGCCGTCCGCACTTGCCGCGCGCACCGCATATGCATCGATGCGCCCCGGCCGACGTGTCGGGAATACACCTTCGCAGGTCGAAATTATCGGCTCGGGTTTGCAAGCGGATCGGCGAAAAATTGCCGCTCACCGGGGATTAATGATATCCCGCGAGCTTTTTCCGACGAAACCGGCCGATCGATACAGGCGGCGATGAAACGATGCCGGGCTGATCGGTTTTAGCCGCTCGCTGAATATGCGGGTGAAAATAATTGGGCTCGCTGCAAAAGCGGGCTGCGTATTTCCGATTGATCGGAATTTAATCTTTAGTAAATGGCGGAATTCGTTAATTCCAAAGCTTTTTTATTCGGAGCACTTCGCGGAATAGTTTCAAGCAACTTTGTCGATTATAAACTTTTCAAAATAAAAAAGTAATATTCCGTAATTCTGTGAAGTACCAGATTCGAAGCAAATAATCCAAGTAAACTGAGCTATCGACAAGGCAGAGCAGCGAGGCCACGAGCAACGAGTAAACAGGCCATCTCGACAGGTGTACCCGAAGGCTGGTATTATCATCAACGATCACCGTGGCGAGGTCGCTTGGCATCCCCCCTCCCACGCGAAATACTGTAATTGAGCCATCAAACCTCAATAAAATTAATAAGCCACTCACAGAGAGAAAGGCGAGGCAAAAAGTCCGAATCAATCATCAGCGCGGCATAAACAGGCTCTCGAGACTCCGCGGGGCTAAGCTAAAAAAAAAAACGCGAGAGCAAGAAAAACATATCGCTGAGAAAGCAAGTACCCCGAAAAAGAGAGGAGGGAGGGGCCGGGGAAGCTGGTGGGAACGTCCCCCTTCAATCAGAAGCTTTTTAGCGCCATTCTACTCCTCGCTGAAGGAGTCGTCGGCGACTGTTAATCCGGAACGACCACCTCGGCCTGTCAACTCGTGCGCGCACTCGAGAGAAAGAGAGGACTTTAAGAGAGAGAAAGAGAGAGGGAACCCGTTAACTCTTACGCGAGCGAATTTAATTTACAGCTCGTGCCGATTATCGCAGTTGCCGCAGAGGGCTGCCGCCGCTGCTGCTGCTGCTGCTGCTGCAAAGTGGCGTGACGGCTACTCTCTCTCTCCCTCCCGAGCGGAGAGAGAGAGAGAGAGTAACTTAAAGTCATATCAATCTCATTTATGCCAATTCTCGAGCCTCCTCGTCCCCAGCTCGTCGGCATTTTCATGACAATTGGCCGCCGTATGCAAATCGCCAGATTTGACACGTCTCGGTCTTTCTCTCTCTCTCTCTCCTATCGCGCCCGTTTTCCCGCTATCGAGACACATGTCGTCGGGGACACGAGCTAAGTGGTCTTGACGTTTAGAGGGAGCAGCCGTTCCTCCTTACACCTGCAGTCCTCCTGTATAGAGAGCTCTTTATATTTGCACGGCGACGAACGCAGATAAGCGAGGCGGCGAATTGCCGCGTTTTTTTTCAGCGAGAGGCGATCGCTTTCGTTTACGGCGATATCGAGTATAGCTTTCGGGAAGGAGAGGACGTCTTTATTTTGCGGGGACAATGGGGGAGCAGAATCTTACACCTACGAGCGCGCATCTCGATGCGGGAGATAATATTTTAACGTCACGCGGAGGCTGACGTATGGTAATAGTATATTATAGCTGACGCAAAGCAGATAATCGGACGGATAATAAACAAAATTATGCCGGTCGAACTGCGCAGCGGGACGAGCTTTAAACATTCCGTAATCGTCATTCCATTACGCCGATTGTATTATTACCCTGATAACCGCGCACACAACTTGAGCAAACCGCGATAAAGAGGAAAAACCTTGGCGGAAAAGAGTCAGCCTGCCCGGAGATTCCGCTCTTTATCCGCGGACAATGGAAGAAAAAAATGTGACAGCCTTGAGCTCGTCTTTAACAAGCCGCCGTACTTTATGAAGTTACAAGCCGAAGTGCACACTCGAGAAGTAAAGGGGAAAAAAAAAAATTGCCCCACCGAGAAAAAGTACGTTAATGCAGCAAAACAATGCGGCCGATTCGAAAGTTAAACAACTCGGCTCGAGAAGAAATGTTGCATGCCGCACAAAAGCCGCGCGATGAATTTCAATAAATTTGAAAGAAATTATAATAACCCACCTTGTACAACTCACTTAAGCCGGGCGAAAAGAAAAAAAGAAAAAAAGAAAAAAAAAAGAAATCAGGATCGCGCGCACAAACCCGGGGATTAAATTAATCCTGCAGCGTGAAATCAAACTTACACAGTGTACGGGGCAATGTAAACAATTGTTGTTGGGAGTCGCGCGCGCCGCAGCAGCCATCGTGCGAAACGAGCCGAATCCTCTCGGGCGCCTTAAAAAACATGAATCCGTCCGTCCGAGAGAGAGAGAGAGAGAGAGAGTCCATAATCCCTCTTACGAGTCGGTTGTTTTTTCAATCCGCCCGGGCCCGAGAGCCCGGCTCCAATAAAGCGCAAAAACTGTTCTAATTAAAATATGAATCGCCGCGCTGCTGCTACTGCTGCTGCTGCTGCTGCTGCCCGAGAGAGTGGCGTCGCGAAATTTTCGAACAGAGCGCCTCCAGACAAACGGGCGTCGCGGGGAGAGAGCTCGTTTGCGACCCTCGTCAAGGATTCGTCAGAGAGACACGCTGACAGGTAGGAGAGAGAGAGAGAGAGAGAGAGAGAGGACAGGCTCTCTTTCTCTCTCTGTACTACATGAGAATGGTACAAGCGAGCCGAGAGCTGACCTCGCCGATCGACTCGGGGAAAAGTTTGCGCGACTGACGGCGGCGTCGGAAGTGCATTCACGACGAGCGCTCGATGTGTGTATATACGTGCAGCACGCGGCGCAGCCGGGACACGGGGAAGGTCAGTCTCGCGCGGTTCAAGACGGACTCTGCGGATTTCTTACAATGACCGCGGGATTATTTGCATCGGCCCGAGGCCCGAGATTCGGACCCCATTGCAGTTGGGGCTTGTAATGAAGCGTATAATTGGGAGCTTTGCCTCTTCGCTCGAAGGTCTGTGAAGGTTTGATCGAAAGAAGGTTTTTAGATGAAGCTTGAACAGAAAGATTCTTGTTTAGACATCATTTTGCTCAACAAGTTACAAACAGTGTGCAAAAATGTTTTGTTTGCGTTTAAATACAAATCGACATTCAATTGAAGTCACCCACTTCGATCAGTGCTCAATCGTAAACTAAAATCCACAGAAAATTACTCTCAAAAACATTTCTCGCGCTAAGCCTCGACCGATACGCTTACATAAGAACCGGCGCAACTTTTATCCCGAAATCCACTATCACTGTACGTGGGTGTTGCATAAAGTTCGCCTTTCCCTCCGATCCCCAAGCCTCGGGTTGCGAAAGCTCTTTCGCGAATCATTATCGTAGATCTGGCACAATGTATTTAATCGACAGGCGCCACACATATACATTAATGACGATGCAGATTGCAAAATAAACGCGTCGCTCGCTCGCGCGGGCAAATCGCTCGCGCGCTTATATACGTGAATGAAATTAAAATCTGTCGCAATCGCCCGAGGAAAGTGCGCGGGGGCCTCCGACTCGATCGCTCGCGCGCACATTATATCGATTAACCGGCCGGGCGCGAGAACTTGCCGATTCATTTTGTAAAATTAGAGCTGCGCTCGCGAGAGACTGGCTGGTGTGTTCGCTCGGCGGTGTTATAAATAACCTGCGCCCCGTTCCCGATTATCGACGAGCGAGCCGAGCGACGCGACCTTGTTTGCGTGCATGTACGAATGTTGTTGGTACAGCGAAAACGGAGTTTATTGCGAAACGCCGCCGAGCATGGGTGTTTTTTTTACGCTTGCGGGTGTATATTAGAATGGAACGCTGGAAGAAGTTGATGGGATTCGTATACAAATAGATTGCGAAAAAAGCTTTCTGTGCTATCTCAGCGTAGATTATGCGCCCAAATATTACAGCAGGTCTCCTAAACGTAGTTTAGAAAACTATCCACCCTCGATACCCGGGCGAGATTTTCCCAGCAAGCGCAAGCTCGTCATAATGAAAAAAAGAAGACTGAAGTCGGAGCGCACATCCTCGAAAGCTAGCCGCGATTCAGGCGCAAGCTCTCCTTTCGGCCGCGGCGCGCTCACAGAGGAAGAAAGGAAGAAAAGGCCGCGGCGTTTAATGCGAAAAAGCCGGGCGTCTCGCGTCGGCGCACAAAAAGAGCTCGCGAGCCGCGCGCCGCGAAAAAGGTGCGAAACGCGCGCTCACACCTACTAATTACTCGGCGCACGCACGCAGAAAGGGACAACCCACCCCCCCATTCGGGCTCGCCGAGCTGCGAGGTTAATTAAAAAAAAAAAAGGAGAGCCTCGCTCGGCGATGGGCCCGAGGCGCGCGAGGCGTTAATTGTCAGAGCTTTAGATAATTATGACGCGCGCGAGGCTCGTTGTCGATGTTTACCGAGCCTTGGGAGATTCAAGATCCGAGGTGTGGCTGGAGTGCCGAGTCTTTTTCAGAATTGCAAGAGGCTGCCGTCGTTGAAGCCGAGTTGCTCTTCTGTGCTGATTAAATGAAATTTTATATAAACATTTTTTGTTTTTTTGTTAAATTATGTTAGAAGAGGACGATTTCAAGGTGTCATTCGAATTGTGCCTAATGTGCGCCCTAGATTTTTAATGATTACTGCAGCTCATCATCGTGAGATTTTATCTAAATGCTTGTTTAATATAGGCCCTGTATTTAGGGATTACTGCAGCTCGTCAAAAATTTTACAAAATTTCTACAACAAATCCGTCCTCTTTATATTACCGCTTTTATTACTTTTTAAAACTATGCCTGTCTACAGGATTATAGTTTAAAAATGTACAAACAAGTACTAATTTTAGCCTGTTAGCTAATTAATATCCCTCAAAACTTTCTAAATTCTGAAAATTTAACGCTAATCCGCTACCAGGGTAAAATAACGAATAATAAAATTACATTATCCTCCATACAGCACTACAGCCTATTTAGCGTAAACGAATAACTTTCTCAAAGAAAAACGATTGATTTATTTCACCTGATCGAGCCCAAAGCTCTCCACCCCTAAACCCAACCCCCAGCGGCCTGCCGTAGCGTTTTCTCACCGTCCGCAAATCAGCGGAAAACCTCGGCTCCGAGCGACGCTCCGACCCGCCGCGCGCACAACGAAATCGAAAAAAAAAAGGTCTCGCGGGGAAGCGCGCATTCAGATAACGATACGGCAGGTAACAGGCGGCGGCGCAGAGGCGCCCGATCGAGGTCACACGGCCGGCTGCGCGAGGCGCGCTGCTGTATACTGTTACAGATCTGTCAGGCGGGGTGCTGCCGCGCGGCAATAAAATCATGCCGACGACCCATTTGAATTATGTGCGCTACAAGTAATATGGGCCGCCGAGTGCAATAAATATGTATCGGCGCTGCTTTTTGCCGTGGGGATTTCAGGGCGCCGGGGATAAAAACTGTTTGCGGGGCCTGCTGCTGCTGAGCTCGTTGAGAATACAAATCTGGTGCAGGTTGCGAGGTACGAAGTTTGTCGTTAAATCGGGGGTTTGAACAATAAAGAGATATTTGTTCTCGAAGATAAACGCGGTACTTCGTATAAATATAATTTACTTGTTTTTAACAACAGATTGTAATTAATCAATTGAAGTTATAGACAGCAGCAAAGTGAGAAATTGGACTTGAGGTATTTTGAGTATTTATATTAAGTCTGCCTTTACGTCAAAATATTCTTTACAAATAAATTTAATTTTAAATTATTCGAATTAATTAATACCCCCCCACTAAAATTATATTAACAATTCCGTAATCATTAATTGTTACACAATGACCAAGGACATTTCACTCTCTCGGACGAGAGAGCAAAGTCCAGAAGGGGTCGGCCCCGCGCTTCCCCTCGATTCGGGCCCCGCTCGCGAGAGTTCGAGGCCCCCGGCGCCCAGCGGTTCTCACTGCACGCTCGCGATTAATGTTGCGCAATTATATGCATTGCCTTTAGGTGTGCCGAGAGAGCGTTAATTGCCGCCATTGTGCCTGCGGTATTTTGTAGCTTTTCTGAGGGTTTCGCGGTGGACCTTGGGAAGTGAATTTGCTTGATTTATGGCGGCCGGTACGGTGGTTTTGTTTTTTAAGCGGCTCGAGATTTTCGAGGACTAATTGTATTTGGAATATGGAGATCATGGCGATCGATTGAATTATTATTTACATTATTATTATTATTTACATTATTTGCAAGCAATCTAATACTTACTATTAAAAAATCTTATAAACACCATTTAATTGCAGTTTTTCTGATTCAGTGTAGAGTTCATTATCTATTTATAATGTAATGGCTTGAACAAAAATTAATATTACACAGATTACGGGGAAATGATCTCTAAACTTTGATAGGACCTCACCTTTTGTTCTGTAAATTACAAAATAAATCAATAACTTAAAATGCAGCAAAATATTAAAAATTAAAAAACAAAAAGTTTATTTCTGCATAAAATATACTTTAATTACTCATTTCATTTCAGCAATCTTTTTTATTAAACATTTCACGAAATATTAATAATTTAAGCAGGAAAATAATTTCCCGTTAATATTATTGCCGCACATTTCCCGTGCACTCACGCAAAGCTCGCCGATATTCGCATTGAAATAAAACATTTATCGGGAAAATCCCACATTATTCTTCGGCATCGAAAAAAATTCGTATCTCGCCGTCGAACGACGGGGCTTCGCCGCGCGAAACGCATTATTTAGTTCGATATTACGCGCGACTGGCCGTTTAGCAATCACAGAGCATGATGTGGTCGAAAATCGCGTCCTCCTCCTCCTCCTCCCCTCCGCAAAATGATTTATTATTATACATTTCGGAACGGGGCAGTTAATTTAATTATAATATTTCGCGAGATTTATCTTCCCGGCGTGCATAATTTTCTGCCGGGCACAAAAGTCGCGGGCAGCGTTTTTAATGAGGCGAGCTCAGCGCGCAACCGTTATCGCCGCTCGTGATTAAACTGTCAATTACGCCGCGCCAATGGGTAATGCTAAAAATGCGCCATTTTGTTATCGCCCCCAGAGATGATGACAAATTTCTATTGAACTGCCGCGTTTGCCGGGATTTTCTGGGAAATGCTGATGCGGTTCTCAGCTATTTCGATTATGATCGACGGTTATTGGAATCTTTTAACATTATATTGTATAGTGTGTTAATATTAGTCAAAACTTTATAGTTTATTAATTTTTTTGAAAGTTGAGGTCAAAATGTGGTCTTGAGTACGAAATTTTCGGCTTTGTAGAATACTTCTAAAAACTGCGAAGGCTGTTCTGAAAATATATCACGGGATAGTTCTGCAGGTAAAGGGCGTTAAAAGCTGATCATATTTAATATATATTATTAATGAATGTATGTATAGATATATAATAAAAAATAATTATCAAATTAAAAAATGTTGTCAAAATTTTTTGTTCTGAATAATTGCCCTCTATCATATTGATATACTTTTTTAAATTTATTTGTAGAATACATTTAATAAAGACATACATTTTCAAGATACCCTGAATAATTGAAACCCTCAAAATTTTACAAATATTTTTGTCAGGTTGCTATATTTAATAATACAACGCTTATCGGCGATCGAGAAAAAGTCTTAAAAAATGCCACGGACACAGTTTGAGTAAACACAAAGTACGACTCGCGTTAAGAGTAACGAGGAAACTGTATCGTAAGTATAATTTAGTCCGACAAAAACACACGCCGTCGTCTGAAAATTTACGCCTATTTTTATCACCGATAAATATTGACAGTCGAGGATTCGAGGTTCCGCCGACTTCACGTGGTGGCGGTCTCGCGCGACATTAAAACCGCGCTTTTTCGACATAGTTGCGTAAGAAAATCGTGCTAATCTACACTTTCGATCGTCTAGCGTAGAAGCCAGATACGCCGAGCAAACAGATCGCTGCGCCACTACGTGCCTGCCTAGCTGTTTGAGTAGCAGGACACTGTAAATTTAAATAACATGTGCGATTGCGCACGAAAAACACTCACTTCTAAAGGTCGCAGAAAACCTGTGCACACAGTGGAAAATTACCAGAGGGCGCTGCTAATGATCGATCTCGTGTGCTCAATCACTTGTCCTACATCAATTATCAATTTCACATTTTTTTGTGTTAACATTCTTCAAAATTACTTCATTATTTACAGATTGACAATGAAAATACTAAGTATGTAGAATAAACGATTTTCTTAAGCAAGCTGTATTAATTTGACTATATCTAATACTTTCTTTTCGTTGTTACTTCATAATTATTAACCATTATCAACTGTAAATTAAATGTAAGAACCGCAAACTTCCCTCCTGCTATGTTTGTAAAGTTTAAAGGCCTGTGGTTGTTTGCGTGTGGGCGCACGTGCCGATTCTAGCGTTTCCATTCATAAAATTGTCTGTTTGCCTGAGTAAATTATTCGTCATTAAAAGTCAGTTTTGATAAACACAAACAGAGCTGGGGTCTGATGCAAATCTAGAAACGAAGAAGAAAAACTGCCTTAATATCGGAATAATTTTTCCATTTAATTTTAAAATACTTTCAGGCTGCATTTTTCAAGTGCAAACCAACGTTTCCAATTATATCCAATTATATTAGATATATAAATTTTAATATTCGAGAAAACTATTTATTTGTATTACACGATCTTTTAAGCGTTAATTTTTAAATGATCTTGACCTTAATTTTTTATACCTGGTATGGTGATCTTAAGCTGTTACACCTTACGGAAACCATGCATTTACCATAAAAGCTAACTGTCCTGTATCACTTTCTAATCTGTTGCATAGATTTCCAAATTAACTAATGAAGCAATGAAGCAAGCGAGAAGCATTTGAATGCTATCTTGTATACCTGCGAGCAAAGGTGCCACTAAGTACTTTTCAAATCAAACGACGCTTTATCTCGATCCTAAATGAACCGAGAGACTCTGGTCACTTTAAAATCAATTAGTCCGCAGCCGAGAAACTTTGTCTTTCGTCGACACCTGCCCGAGCGCACGCAAAATTTTCGGCGCGTGCGCAAAAGAGATAGCGTCGCTGCACGGACAATGGCCCATCATTGTCGGGCGACAATGTGCATTGAGCATTGAACTTCGCGCGGGTAATCCGGTTGTGCGCGCCTTGCACGCTATGAAAAAAGCCGTAGCTGCTGTTTAATCGTGACGCGATTACAAAGTCGCTGGAAAAAGGTGCGACCCGTCGCCTCCGTTTCAAGCGAAGGACTTTGACTCGCAGCGTTTGCGGGCGTTTGGCGCATGTTGCTTTATCTTTGTTTTTCTATACTTGGGGGAGAAATTTTTATGCCGAGCATAGAAATGGGAATGAATATTTTATATTTTTTCTCCATTCTACATAATAGAACACTTCAGAAAAAAGTATATATTTTAACAAAAAATGATAATCGATTATCGATTATAAGATCTTACAAACCTACATAGTTTTTGACTAGACTTTGCAATCGAAATGCTCTTGTCTTACAAACTTAAAATTAATTTCTGTACCGTTACATGACGTCGCTCTACATAGTTATGCTACCTCGAATATTATAGGTGCCAATTAGCGACGGGGGTCATCGGCGTGTTTTCACAAACAAAGCACGTGTTTCAGACCAGCGGTGCTTGTCCCGATCGGCAGAGACTAAGGCATCGACTTCGGAGTCCGAATCGATCCCCTTTCTCCCTTACCGATGATCGACCCCACCGAAGACCCCAAACCTACAGCTAATCCCCCCTTCCCCGAGTCGTGCAAAGCTCTCGAGCGAGACCCGCAGTATAGCCAAGCTTTCGGTACTCATGCACTCGGCGCAATCATCGTACTTTACTAAATTGACATACCGATCAGGCGCATGCGTGAGCCTCCAACACAACCCGGGCGCAGATTCCACCTCCGTCGCCGAGAGATATCCGCAAGACATTATTTTCGAATAATGAGTCCGAAAATTTCGGACTGACGGGGATTCGAACCGACGCCCTAAGCAATGTTTGTCTTGGGAGGCAAGTACCTTACCGCCTGAGCCAAACATTGCTCTCGACGTAGCACTCGCGAAGAACGAAGAACTGGGCACATTTCGTATTTATATCGTTATATTCTCCTTGTCAGCGTCAATCTTACTTTTTTACTTATCATTTTTCTTGGAGCCTTTCCACGAGCTCCTTTTACATCCTATTTTTTCGCTCGTGCAGCGCGGAGAAGACTCGTCTCTCTCGCGCGCTCTTTATTATTCCAGGCGCCGCGCGAAAAAGGAGAGACACTACAATGGAGGATCACCTGTTGACTATAGGCACACTTCGATCGGATGCACGCCGTCGTTTTATTAATATTCATTGGCAAAGGCGTAATTTAATTTTTACTTATAATATAGATTCCTCGAAAATAAAGTTGTGGAGGAGGAAGGTGTCTTAAGGATTTCTGGAGAAAGCATATAATATAAAGTAATAGTCGGTTTTTCTAATCCTAAAAAAAATGTTTATATATCTTTTCAAGAAACAAATTTTTGTTTCGGTCAAAATTTTACATGAACATGTGTTGAGACTTGTTCGTGCCAAAAGATTTGTGGCAGAGTAGACTGAAAATACACTTAGAGAAAGTCTACTTTAAAGAAGAAAATTTCCTTAATGACTACAATTTTCTTGAGGATTAGAAAACCCGATAATTATTTTGTAATATCGGGTCACATTTAATTTTTATTTTTCATTTTCATATTAGAATATAGAAGTTTATAAATTATAAATGATTATTAAATGAACAAAAAAACGAAGAAATGTAAAAGTATTTTAAATTCATTATAATAAGAAGAAAATAATTAATTTTATAATATAATATTTATTTATTTATAATATTTATTCAGTATTATTATTATTATTATTATCAATGAAAAATTGTGAAAAACTACGCACAATTTAAATGTTTTCTTTTAAAAAGACGCGGATTTATACTCCAAAGCATAAATTCAAAGTTAAAAAATTCAAATTCGTCAAACTTAAATCGTTCCTTGAAGCTGGCAGTTTTCTCGTGGCCAGAAATAACCTTCGTGACAAGCAGACAGAGGCATTTAGGAATGCAGATGTAGCGAGATGTAGAGGGCGCACACAATGGAGACAAACGTTTCCATGCATAAACACACTCGAAGCGGGCCCGGAAGCTTCCCGTTTCCGAGTCGAAGGGCAATGTGTAGACTGCTTGCTCTTTGCTTTTTTGCGAGAAAAGTCGCGCATGCAGAGTCGCTTGGATTATCAATTTATTTTTATAATTTGCCAGAGAGATAAATTAAAATTCTTCCGTCTTTAAAAGCATTTAGAAAAAGTTCTTCCTCTACAAAGTTATTAAGCTTTATTAAGAATTTAAAATATAAAATAACCCATTAAATGGAGAGAAAAAATGGCAAACGTTAAAGTCCGACAGAGTAAAAGCGTCAGCTATGTTTCTTTTTAATGTAAATAAAATAAATTATATAGTTCTTTACTGCAAAAATCTACACGAGAAAATTATTTTTTTTACTTTCTTAATATTCAGAGAGAAACAATAATCCAAGAATCGAATGACCATGTCTAATAAAATTGTACGTCACTTTGAATAACAAAAATCTTAATAAAAATTATTTTCTTGGACTTGGTAAAAAATGAAGTTTATTAAAGTTGGTTTACCATCTCTCTTGCAATAATAAAAAAAAACTTGATCGCACATCACATACACATTTAACAATTACCTTTAAAATAATTTTCTAATTCTAAATAAAACTTTAACCAACCAATATTTCTCCTCCAATGTCATTTGTCTCCACGCATTAAAAATAACTCTTACAACGTCTTCCTCCCGTCCAATGCTCGCCGTCGAGCAAATTACCATAAATAAATATTTCAAATTTTAAAATTCACGTCCTTATCTCTCTGCTGGGGCCGAAAACGCGCCAGATCGCCGCTTTCGGATGTATACGCACCGCCCCTCGTTGTGTATACGATCAAGAACATTGATTTAAATCACAATGGGTCCCATCCTAGCATTGTCGAACGCGACTCTTTTCCGCTTTCCCGCAGCCTATCAATCGAGTCGCCCGAGATTTCTCATGTGCCACTTGTAGCTCGCGGAAAACCGCCAGGATTGCGCCGAAAATTCTGATCTGATTTTCATAAGGACTGTTTTGTTTGTTGCAGATTTACGCGCTCCAGGAGAATGTCTGTGGAAGGTTAATGTAAAAGGCTGTCGAGTAATAGGTAATAATTTTTATTTTGCTTCTATATTTTAGTTATTGAACGAACGTCTTTTTACAAATCGGAGAATTTTATGACAATAATGGAAAATGTTAGTTTTAATGCAGTTTATAATTTAATAAGTAATAACATTTTTTATTCCTGGTTTTTTAATTATTTTCATGTTATTTTTGACGTTCTTGAGATTAAAGTAGTTTATTGTTTGCATTTTTGTGATTAAAGATGTTTTATGAACATCATTCTAAAGTTCAATAATCAATATCATTGATTAAGACTATAACTTGGGACAAATTTCCTAGAAAATTTCAAGAAATTTTTAAATGTATAATGTAAAATTTTTCTCAGTGCATATTTTTTAAATCTCTAAAAAAAAGTATGTCTTTTTCTAAATCCATCACCTTCGACAACTTGAACATTCTAATAAAATGAAAAACAATTTATCGCGACAGCTTGAAATTCGCCGCAAAGCGCCACCGAGCAACTAAAATTTATTCACGCACCCAAAAATCCACAAAACGCTTATAAACAACCCCGATATCCCGAGCCGTTCCCCCGCGGAAATCCAAGAAAGCGTCTCGCGCACGCAGCCATTATTTTCTCCCCGTCCCACCGCTCAGAGGGCGCTCCAATGCGCGCTCGAAACTCGCCGCGGAGACTTTTCAGGTTCCCTCGGAGCGGCGGCTTTCCTTGCGCCCCTCCCCCCGCCGCGCGCCTCGCACGCATTGTGCGCCGGCTTTTTTCGCGTCCTTTCTATGATTATCTACGACGCGCTCTCTGCTCTCTCTCTCTCTCTCTCTCTCCCATTATTGCTCGTGCGGAGCGCGCGCGTGCGCCCCGCAACAGGTCCTTCTTTTTTTTCCAAGGAGCGCCGCGGATTTCGGGCTAAATGGATGAAACTGAGCGTGATAATGGCCCAAAGCGGACTTTAAGTGACGTTTGCCATTCAGGGCCCCGGAGGAGGAGCTTTGATGTCGCTGCGAGAGAGAGAGAGAGAGAGAGGCGCACGGCCTTTTTTGTCTTTCTATCGAGGTATATCGGGGGTTTTAAGGGTTAAAAGTTCGGAAGATTCCTCTTGCGGCGAGCTGATTTTATCGGCGGGGCTTTTGTGCCCCGGCCGCAATGTTTGCTACGCGGAGGACTTGTTGAGCCTTTGTGCAGATTCGTCTTCCGCTCTCTTTTTTTTTTCTCATTCGGCTTAGAGCGTCACGGATTTGCTTTGATGCCGCGGCTTAGAATAATTGGATTCGAGAACGAAAGCTATATATTAAATTGAAAATTCAAAACATTGCATTCGCCTTTTTTAATGCGCAATTATTTAATTTTAATCGAGCGATACATTATATTGTCCCATTCGTCGAGCCACTTGATAATTGCGCGAGTAAACATCGCGTATTTACGTCTTTTGTGCCGCGCGCTTCTTTTGTACACCGCTCTCAAAACCAAACATTAATTTTTCCGTATCATTAAAGCTGCTTAGTTCCGCAGTTCCGCCTATATTTACACGCCCAATTTTCCAATGACTCGGTCACCAAAGCAGCAACACCGACAGCCTTCGATAAAATTCTTTACAACTCGATCGGATGAATTTTTCAAATTCTCTGCGCAGCTTCGGTATATAGGCGGCGGTAAATATATAGGAGCTCTCTCCGCTCGATAGTCCAACGCGAACGCGTGGCCGCGCGTGTCGAGCTCTCGATACAACGCCGTGTAATCACGTGCTTATATACGTTCGCGCACGCGCGCCCGCGCATTATCGTCGAGTTTTATCTAATTACACTTGCTGTTTGCCTACGAGCTACCTGTGGAGCGAGCACGTCTCAAACACAAGTGGCGGATGCACGCACACACGTGTGAAATTGTCGCGCAAGGAAGTCGCCCGGGCTGTGGAGCAGCTGTGCGAGCACGTATTCGCGGAGACGCGCGGATATTTTCGACCGCGGAAAAGGATCCCCGGTGGATTCGAAGGACACGGAACTGCACGGGGAGAGTGAGATTGGATTGGAGTTTGTTTTGGAATTGAGGATGACGGAGCTGCTTTTTTTCTAATGCCGTTTGGGCGTGGCGAATATGCAGCAAATCTGTAAGGCACAAGTATGACAGGAAACAGTGGCACTTGTACAGTAGAGGCGGGCTTTAATTTTGTTTTGAAGCCGCCTTTGACGAATGACGAGTCTGAGAAAGGATGGACTTGTAGATAGTTTTTTAAAAAACTTATTTTTTTTTAGAGTAGAGTATGCAACAGACAGTGAAAAGTAATAAATAAATTAAATTTATTGAAAATTATTTTATTTTATACGAGGCGTGAATGAGATTTTTACAATAAATATTGAGAATATCTGGTTTTTGTAGCTTAAGCAGTAAATTTTGAAATATGTACAAAACGAGTTATATAATTGTCAACAAATCTTATCTTCAGAAGATATTAAATTATGCAAATTGTTAGGAAAAATGATGTAATAACTTTTGATGTTTGTTAAAAGTTTTAAATCTAAATAGGTGTAAATTTTAAATACTAAATTGATTTAAAAACATAGTACATGAATTCAATTTATTGTATTGAATTTGTTAAGAAGTATGCCGAATATTTCAATCATCAATTATAAATTAATCTTTTTCATGTTTCTTTCATTTATCCTTATTTACGCAAAAAGTAAAACATTCATGACTGCAAAAGGGACCGGTATTTTAAATTACTCTAATATTTATCAATCTTTTAAACGTCAATTACTGAAACTGATCCAAAACGACAACCTGTAAAGTACATAAAACTTTAAATTATCTCATTTATTCGTTCCAATTGAAATCGAGAAACCCAGAGTTTGCAATTAACTAGTGCGAAAATCACCTCTCGGCATCCCTCGAACCGATTTACAAGCAACTTCTTAATAAACCAGACACGTGGACACTCCACTCTCCACATCGGCGAGCCTCGTCTCAGCCCAAGCCAAGGAGTCCCGGCTGGCATCAGTCGGCTCGTTCCGGCGGCTTCCCGGCTCGGCCGTGTGGCGGCGCACGTGCCGCCGCCGCGCGGCGGGTCTGACGTCAGAGTCAGAAGCCGCTCTGGCCCCGCCCCTTCGATGGAGTGGCGAACTCGCGCATTGGCCCGGCACAATGATGGCAGACGCGCTCGGCCAATCGATCGGCGCGTCCGCGGCGCCCCGGGGAGTCGCTCTGCGCAGACGCGCGGCGGCCCGCGCCGTGGTGGGGAGAGGCCTCCGCTGCCGGCCGTGGAAGGGCTACGGCTTACGGCACGCCGGCCGGGAGGGGGGATCGCCAGCCAGAGAGAGAGAGAGCGAGAGAGAGAGAGTGAGAGTCGAGGCAGGACAGCGTGGGACAGCTCGCATAGCTCTTTTAAAAAGCTGCAAGCCTCAGAACGGCCAGTGCTTTGCCCGAGAGCGGAGGTATCGAATCCTCGCTCCTCAACTCGACTCGTGCCTCCTTACGTTTACGCAGAGTATATAATATAAAGCAGAGTCGAGCGTAAGCAGACGCTTGTTTTGCGCATCACAATCAATTCGGTACAATTGTTTCGTATTGTTTCATCTGGTGTGCACGGTGCACGCGAGTGCAGAGAGACGACCGCTGTCTTTTCCGTACGCCGGAAAACTGCAGCGGAGGAAAGTTGTGTGCTACGTCGGAAAGAAGGCAGGAAAAATTTCGAAAGAGCGCGCCGCAGGGGCTTACGCCATTCGTCGAGCCGAGCCTTACGACGCAGCCAGTCAGCGCAGAGGAGCAGAAGAGAGAGAGAGAGAGAGAGAGAGAGAGCGACTGAGCGGCCCGTGCCGAAGACTTGGTAGGGGCAAGTGACAGTGTGCTTCAGTTCTCGTTCGGACCTCGTGAGGGACGGTCGTGCTTTGGAACGCTCTGCCGCACAGACACACACATAGACACACAGCCATCGAGAACTTTGAAGAAGGATATATTGTCAGTGCCACAGGACTGCCGTGTTTTTTTTTGCCAATGAACTGTGCGCGATTCAAGACCAGTGACCGTTCGAGATATCAATCGTGTTAACGAAGCTCGAATGACTCTCGCAGTGTCGCAGACTCTCAACAGAGCGATTGATGTATCGCAGAGGGACAGACTTTATCGTCGGTTCGTGTGACGGGCGACGTAGTTGTCTCTAAAACAAACAATCAGCCAGATAGCGGATCATCTCCGAGTATCTTATCGGTAGCAGCCGCCTTTTGCTATCGATAGCTCGTGAGCCTCGTCCCAGGGCTCGTGATTAGCAGGATTTTTCTCGTGGCTCCGGTTTCCCACAAAATCATTCAAACTGTACGGCCCACGAGACGACGATATGTTGACCATGGAGTCTGACCTGAAGGGCGGGAGCCTCGTGGGGCAGATGCCGCCGCACCACCAGGGTGTCTCGCCGATGGGCCACCACACGAGCGTCGTCTCCCCGTACGGCTCTCTCGGCTCGCTGGTCCACAGCCCGACTCTCTCCACGAGTCCACCCAACAGCGGCATCGCCAGCCTCTCCCTGCAGCACCACCACCAGAGCCAGCAGCATCACTACAGTTCGATGCAGGCTGCCGCCGTGGCCGTGGCCCAGCAGCAGGCCCAGCAGGTCCACTCGCAGCAGCAACAGCAGCACTCCCAGAGCATGCACTCGCTGCAGCAGCAGCAGCAACAGCAGCAACAGCAGAACGCTGTCCAGCAGGCGCAGCAGCAACAGCAGCAGCAGCAGCAGCAGCATCACGCGCACCAGCAGGCGCAGCAGCAGCAGCACCAGCCACCCAACAACAACAACAACACCAGCAAGAACAACAACAACGACAGGGTCAAGAGGCCGATGAACGCATTCATGGTCTGGTCCAGGGGGCAGCGGCGAAAGATGGCCCAGGAGAACCCGAAGATGCACAACTCGGAGATCTCGAAGCGCCTCGGCGCCGAGTGGAAGCTGCTGAGCGAGGGCGAGAAGCGGCCCTTCATCGACGAGGCCAAGCGGCTTAGGGCGGTCCACATGAAGGAGCACCCCGACTACAAATACAGGCCGCGACGCAAGACAAAAACCCTCCTGAAGAAGGAGAAGTTCCCGCTCGGCGGCGGCGTGCCCGGAGTCGGCAGCATGATCGGAGTCGACCAGCGCCAGGTATCGAACGCCGGCGGCCCCCAGCAGTCCCAGCTGCCCCGCGAGATGTACCAGACGATGACCAACGGCTACATGCCCAACGGCTACATGATGCACGACCCAACGGCCGCCGCCTACCAGCAGCACTACGGCGGCCACATGAGCAGCGCCGCGTCAACGGGCTACCCCCGATACGACATGGGCCACCACCTCGGCGGCGGCTCGCCCTCGCCCATCAACAGTTACATCAACGGCTACGGCGGCTACGGGCCCACCACCGTCCCAGGCGGCTCGCCCTCCCCGTACCACCAGGCCCAGCCCGGCTCCCAAATGTCCAGTCACAGCCCATCGGGCAGCAGTATAAAGAGCGAGCCGACCAGTCCGGCGAGCGCCGGCATCCACACGCCCACGCCCAGCGGGCCCAACTCGAGCTCCGTGCAGCAGCCCGTCAAGCGGGAGTACAGCATGCAGCAGCAGCAGCAACAGCAGCAGCAGCAGCAGCAGGGCGAGCTCCAGCAGATGCTCATGTACATGTCCGCCGATCAGAACGTCATGCAGCACAGCGTCTACTCGCCGGGCCCATCGCCGGACTCTCTCGGAGGAGTGCAGCATCAATCCGTCATGCCTCCCCTTACTCATATGTAAGCGCTACTCTTTTTGAAATAACAAAGTAGATTTTAGCCACATAATTTTAGGTTAATGTAACATGTAATTATAACTTGAAGAAGGCTTGTGAAAATAATCTTAGTTGTAAAGAAATTCCATGTGATCTTATGATATAGTATATTGCCTTTAAGTTTTCACAAGCGCCAAGCATTTTATTTATTTTTTTTTATTTTTTTTATTCTTTTTTTTTTTATCTTTTTGAGTTCTCGTTGAGGAAGAGCAAATAAAAACTTATGAGATATTATAATTGTACATTGTTGTAAATTTATATTGTTTTCATTGAAAAACTTGGATCATATATTTATGAAATCTATAAAGGCTTCTAAAGACATTTCGTTAGTATGTATATTTTAAAGTGTAAACATTACAATAAAATATGTCTTTAAAGCGTGTAACTATTTTTATCTTATTTTTACTTAAAATAAAAAAACACTTGACTGCATCTTCGAGCGAAGTCAAAGTGCTTGTATCTTGCAACGATATTATATAAAGATATTTAGCTAAACATACAACACTGAATTATTATTTATTCATCCTGTTTACTTTCCTCGCCGAGCCACGTCAATTGAAAAGTTGTCAAACAAACTTAGTTGCGTGGAAATATTCGAGCACTCGACCTGCGGGTCTCGATCAATTCAGATTTCATTCATCGCGTTTCATTCATACACAACTTTATCGTCAAGTGCAAGCATTTCGTCTTGTTCCAAAAGCATGCAAATTATAAAGTCTTGGAAAAAAATGACACATTAGTCAGGACTTGCGGGACGAAAGTCTCTCTCTTTTTTAACGTCCTCATAACGTCAAAGGCGAAGGGATTGGAGCCTAACTCTTCATTAACCAAACAATATTAACAATGAGAAAAAAAGCAGGATTAACGTGCTTTCTAAAGTATATATAGATTTGCTCTGGAATGATGCTTATTTCGCTCCAAAACGAATCCAATCCCTCGCCGCGTCCGACGGCGACGAGTCTTGGAAGCGCGCTCGCGGTTTCCTCGCTCGGTGGATCCGCGCTAATTATTGTTTTTTTTATTTTATTTTTCGCATAAGATAAACAAAACGATAATGACCGCGCTCCGCCGCGCCTCTCAGCCGTCGCTCGTCTTTGTAATCTTAATGCTTCTACAAACCTTTAAAAACTAATTCGTTAAAGATCGAAAAAAAGCAAAATTAACCTAACGCAGACTATCACTGACCTCGTAGGCTAGCTTAGAGGACGGCTATGGATGAACGAGCCCTACCCGAGAGACGGGGAGCCCCTCGAGAAATGAGACTCCGAGAGACGGACGGGGAGAGAATGAGAGAGAAAGAAAGCTTATAAGCTCGATTTTTGCTTATTGCACACACAATATCGCGTGGGGCCATCACGCGTCCTCCGCCGCCGCCGTCGCCGCCGCCGCCGCCGCCGCCGCCGCCGACGCCGAAAGCACGGTTTTCGTTTAATGCGATCGCCGTGATTTTCGCCGACGACACACAATGAACACACGAGAGCCAGCGAGGATCTGGAGCCAGGAACACCAACGCACCGACAAAAAAAACTACAGATTATTTATATAATACCAACAGCTAAATTTTTCGCTCAGCTTCCGTTTGTATTCAAAATTGGCAATGACAATTTTTTTCTTTTCTTTACCTTGTAATTCTGTGCGACACACCGACGTTTCTTCTTGTACAAAAACCTCGGCATGCGAGAGAGAGAGAGAGATGTATAAGCGAGAAAGGTCCTCTCTCCCTCACTCTCTCCCCCGAGCAGAGAGAGGCGAGGCCTCGCCGCCCCGGCAAAGAATGTATCGACGCTCTGTATTTGCCGAGGCAGCGACGCTTCTTCTCGCCTTCGAGAGAGACTTTTCTCGCTCCACCGGCGAGTCGATTAATATATATACATCTTCGTGGGCTCGACGTTTTCGCGGCGGCGGAGACGGCAAACCCCCACGTTCGCGGGAACTCGCCGCGATATTCTCGAGACGCGATCATTTTTTTTTTATCTTTTCCAAGGATTAATCAGTGCGCGAGGCATTCGGCGATGATGACGCGTGGCAGTTCTTTTTCTCGATTTCTTTGACATACGATGCATCTCGTCCAACTCGGCGCCTCTCTTCTTGATTTGTACATTTTGTAAAATACGAACGGTAGTTACCAGATGATTCGATAAAGTGCTCTATATTGAAAGAAATGTTTTATTTAAATGCGAAAAAAAAAACGGGTGAGCGCGCGCGACTGTCGGCGATCGCGTCTCCGCGGAACGCCGAGCGGAATCGCCGACGGCGAACGTCGAGGCAGAAAAAAACAAATCGTTCTCCAAACTTTTTATCTCTCCGAACTCGTTGTCAGTTGGACGTTGTTGGACTGCTCTTAATTTAATTTGTTCACTCGAGAAAAAGAATTGAGAAACGCTAAAGAAAAATTATCAGAGTACACTGAGTGTACGCAGAGAGCTCGTTATCCTCGAAATTATCACTGTGATAAAAGAGAAATAGTGCGAGGATAATGAAATCGTGTAGATTTTATGTACCGAAATCGACGGCGCGGAGGGGGTTTCAACAATTATTAGCGTCTCCTCCACTTTCGGTTGAACGATTTCGCGTCCCGACATCGGTGACTTCAGAATTAAAAAAAAAAAAAAGAAAATACTCCACCAACCCCCTTCGAGACTAACCAGTCGGATAGTATACGAATTGTAAATAATATTTATATATATATATAAACGAGACACTGTGTAAACATAATGGATGTGTATATTTCATTTGTATATATATTATATCAGCATAAAAGTTAGGGTATCCGTTTCTTTCCTTCCGCCTCTTTTCTAGAGGAGAGGCGGAGATCCTTTTCCGACGCGTAGCGCGAGAAAAGTATTACGAGGTAAAGGCACGAGTGCGAGAGCGGACAAAAATATTGTGCTAAAGAAAGGGTACGCAGTGTGCGAGTGTGATTTTTTTTTTGTTTTACATTGCCAGAGAGAAAATGAGAGAGAGAGAGAGAGAGAGAGAGAGAGATGTGAGAACGTGTGCGATTTTACTCGTAGTATTTATTTGTAAAACGCGCGTTAAGTATCACGGCATAAATAGTTTCGATCAAAGTAATCCCGCGTACAATTCTCCTGCGTCTCTCGCGTAAGTGTTCATAAATATAAACAAATTCTGTGCGCTTCAATGCTTCCACGTATCTGTGAACATTTACGCGAACGACTCCTATATATGTATATACAAGACTTAAGAAAAATTCTATATATAACAATCAGCGAATTTAAGAGAAAAGGCAACGCTATCAAATAATGATGCATTAGATTTACGTCGATTATGTATACATATATATATCGCACGAATCATTAAATAAATAAAAAAAAAAAATTAAATAAATACATAGACGTCCGTATACTTCTTTGTTCCGCACGGCGAGAAAAAAGCGAAAATATATATTGAGAGCCGCGTCCGCGGAGGGTAAGAGAACGGAGAACTGCTTGCTCTCGCGCGGCAACGAGGACACGCATTGATTTAGAAATAAACGCAAAACTCTAAAGAACGCCCTTGTAAATATATATATCTGTCTGAGTGTCTTCGAGAGACGTCATTCTTTTTAAGCCAAAGCGCGTAAAATCAATACAAAAAGCAGACACCACATTGCGAAAAAGGATTGATCCAATTGTAAAACCGCCTCAGTTCTCCGTTATATTTTATTTTTATTACTACGTACTATTATTATTATCATTACGCGTACTACAATTATGACACTATTATCATGAAAGCGTTCTTACGAAAAGAAAAAAAAAAAAAATAATTAAATTAGTATTATTAATTTTAATCACTCGTCTTTTTATTACACGACTCTCCACCCGCCCACCTCTCTCCTTTCCCGACGATCCCCTCGCCTCTGTGTTTTCAGTTCGAGGTCAAACCCGAGAAACTTTTTAATTTTGCAGTTCCCCTTTGTTCCCCCCGGCACGCTTAAAGAGATGCGCGGGCACGAATTGCACGAACGTGGCCGAGCCTAAGTTCTCGGACAAGTGTGGTGTGTGTGGCAAGCGCGAGCAAAGTGCGCAGCTTCGAGAGCTAATAATCTGCGCTCTGGCCCGCCGCTAAATGGGGCGAAACTATTTTTAATTAGAGTAACCGCAGCTTCTCTATATCGCCTGCTGGGGTGTCGGCCGGTTTGATTTATCGCTTTTTCTTCTTCTTGGTGCACTGGGGCTTTCTTTTGATTTTCACTTTTAATAAGATATATTAATTGCATGCTTTTTCTTTCTTCCTCCGATTTAAAGACATATGTAAATTATTTTAAATACTGCAATTGCGAGTGTAATATTTTCATACAAGCATGGTTGCGCGAATTTTTCACTTTAAAATCTGAAGCAAAAGTTGTAAAACACTTTTTTCACGACAGAAGAGTAACTTTCTCTTTCGGAAAGTAAACAATTTACAAAAACTCGTAAATTTATGGTAATATTTGCAATAATAGGCTGCCTCGTGAAAGCTTTCCCTTTGAAACTCGCTGAAAATATTTTATTTCGAGCGCTGTATTGGTTTTTAGTATTATCAATCCAAAAGTTATTTTCAAACTTTTTCAGTAAAGTTTCGTCATTTTATTTTGCAGCTATTTTAATAAGCCGCCTTATCGATATTAACTTTTTACAAAACACCGTATATTTTCAAGCAAAAGTGTATAACCCAATATAATTTTAAAAATATCCCTCAATATTTCACAAATCCGCGGCGCTTCGATTACGAATTTCTCCGTGTGTATCGCCGCTCGAGTCGATAATAAAAATCAGTGAGCGCGATTGAAAATCCATTAAATTTCAACGGTAATTCGCGCGAATGTATATTAAAGCAGATCTCGCGCAGCGCCAAATAAATTCGGACGGTAAAATAATCTCGGCGCGCACTCTACTTTTGATCCGGCATTTTACATAATGCAGCAGAATTACAAAAGTTCGGAGAAAAGCAAATCGCGATATTTAGTCTCTCTCTCTCTCTCCCTCTCCAGCTCACCTCCCCCCGCATTTGCATGTACGAGGGGGGGAGGGCTTTTAAATCGAAAATACGAGTCGCACATGACAAACAGGGCGTTTATGCGCGAAACTATGGAATATTTATTGGCTCTTTCTCTCCATCTCTCTCTCTCTCTCTCTCTCCCTCTCTTTCTCCGCGTTTGCGTACATATACATATTTATATCGCGGCAGCGGAGCAGCTCTCGACGGTTCGGCTCAGTTTCCAAACGAGCCGCAAAAATGGCGACAGCCGAGCGGCGCTGCTGCCGCCGCGAGTCGACGTTCCCTGGGCTCGGTTTTTGTATTTTCTGGATTTTGTTCGCTCGAGGAGTAGAAGGAGAATTTGATTCGTTTGTGCGATTTGATGCGATTAATAATTAAAGCGACGTTGGTAAATTAGTTAGTAGGCTATTGCTTAATTATACGAGATGCGACGCGTGGCTTTTATTAAATCATAATTTTTAACTTGTCTTCTCTAGATTTAATTCAAGCATTGCAACCATAAATTCGTTCCAGTAATAGAATTAAAAAATTATTTTTAAGGACTTTCTATTAAGTATTAACCGGTAAAAAATAAAATTTTTTAAAAATTAACTACAATAAAGACTTATTTTTATTCCTACAAGCTTAAATCAGAAACAATTTTACAATAATTTTATATTTACCCTCCATTTTTCTCATTTCGCCAGTAACTTACTTTTACTTCGAAACCTTTTCCAACAACCGTGACTCTTCCACTCCGGAGAAACAAACCGCTCACATCAAACCATCAGAGAACCCAGTAATTCCGCCGTCTCTACGGCTTCTTTCCCAGCGGAGGCGACCGCCATTTTGCCTCTCCTCTCGTCGTACGAGCCGCCGCCGATCGGAGATAACCGATTATTGCACGATCGGGCGAACGCGCGCGCTCACTCCAGTGTATTTGCACGTTCACGTCTCGGGGGCCGATGCAAATGAGCGCCCGGGAAAACAGGTCGGAACGAAACATTGCCGGTGTGTGCGCCCCGATTAATTGGAAATATATTTTCTCGCCTAGAGAGCGGCCGCCGATGTTTGATCTGTCTATCGATATCTAGTGCAAATTTGGCCGGCTGCGCGCGGGTAGCTCAATTTCCGAGAAGACGACGTAACGATCGGGGAGCTGCTCTAAAAATATATCGCTTCCCCCGCCGATCGCCTATTCATAAGCAAATGATCGACTTTTTGGCCGCGCGGTATGCTGCACGCGTAATTCTCGATCTTTCTTTATATATACGCGGCTTTTCTTATTGAGCGCGCGCTGATATGCGCGTAGAATTAATATTAATTGAGGATGTTGTGGGAGGCAAGTTCTCTTCTGGGCTAATAAGACAATTTCTTTATCTAGGTGCGTTTTCAAATTTCTGCGGTGCACGAGTTCCTTTCGATCAATGAAATATTTCGTTCATATTTTATGCAGAAGCCTTATACTTTCAATTATTTTTATTCTTCATTTATAAATAAATATTAATAAATTATATGCAAAAAAGTAAGTACAAATTATTTTATTATTATTTTAATTATGTTTCTTTTACTTTACTACATAAAATTTCCTAGACATTTTTATTTAAATAAATTATAATCGAAGCAAGTTCAGTTTATTTCATATACTTTATTACATAAAATTTCGCTGTGCGTTAATATAATTCCATCTCACCCATACCAATGCGTACTCGTACCCAAATAGAGTAAAACTCCAAACCCCAGCAAAGTCCCCTGCGACCATCATCGTCCTCTCCAGACTTCAAAACACGTTCCTCCTCTCGCTGAAAAAAAAAAAAAAATCATCCCGGACACATCTCCGTTCATTACTTGCCGGCGCGTCTCGTTGTCTCATTACCAAGTTCCTCGGCGGTACCCGTCGGAGCCATCGCCTCGGCACGTGAATTGGCCGAAACCCCGGCAGCCAGGCTTCGATGCTTAGCATAATTTTCACGCCGAGGACAACGGCGACTCGCGCGGAGCGGCGCCTGCGCGAGTCCCGCTTCGCCGTCGCGAATGCTAACGAGACGCTTTGTAGACGCGCTTCTTTCTTTTTTATCGCGGCAGCTGCTTTTTAGCACTGCGTGGGCGAGGCTCTCGAGAGCTGCCTCGCTTTTTCGCGCGTTTCAAATGGAATTAGAAGATACGGTATATATATCGCGTGCGAATCAGCAGAGTTTTCGTTGCAGCTCGAGCTGTCGAAGATGAATATAAATTTTGTTTTTCTTACGCGGCTCCGATGTTCGATTTAATTGAGGATAATATATCTTTCAATTGTTTAATCATGAATTACAATGTAAAATTGATTTTCGAAATGATTCTGACAAGATAACCGGGAACTGTTTTGTACACCTGTTTTTCAAATTTATCGATTAGTTTATTATAGCCTCAAAAGCAAATAACTGTAACTCTTTGCGACCGTAATTATCTTTTATTATAGAAGGTAAATCTGTGCTATAAACGAGTCAACAATGGCGAAATTTATGACTGCAAGCGTGCAACTCGTAGCCGAAAATAACCCTATTTAGCGGCCTTTCTCTTTCTTCTTCATTTAAAAAAATTCCTTTAAACGACAAACAAGCGCAGATTAAACAAAAATTATCTGCCGAAACAGGCGTGTCTTTATTTTCGGCATTTAGAAAGTTGTTCGGCTAATAATGCCTGCGCGTTGCCAAATATTTGCAGATCAAACGATGGCTCCGAAACCCCAATCCATAAAAATTTAGCGTAAATATTACAGCAGTTTTTCGATTAATAAACAGCCTTATATTCGCTCGGTAATCGAGTTGCATCGCAATTACTCAAATTTCTCGAAAGCCAATAGCAAAGAAAAAAAAAAAGAAACAATAAAGATGTCTCAGTCAACTCTCGTATAAATCAATTTTTTTTTTGCTCGGCTCAGAGGCGAGCGAGGGAGGCGGGCGCTCCGATAATATTGTCCGATAAGGCAGCGCGTACGTGACTGTCACGTGGCGCAGCCACAGGTTCGAACGATAAATCACGTAGAGCAAAGTACGCCGGAGCGGAGAAATGTTTGGAAAGTACCAGTACGTATGTGCACACACCGAGATAAAGCATTTTCACTTGGCGAGATTATTTTACATACGTACCTTCTGCTCTCTCGGGCTTTCGACCAGGTTGACCGGGAAGTTCGGAGGCTCTTGTCGGTGGAAATAAATAAGTACGTTTGTATCGAGTTTTCGTAGTTTAATTGTAACTTTGTTGGGAATCAATATTTGAGCAATCAAGTACCAAAAGTGTAGTTTAAGTTTCTGCATCTGAAGCAAAGAAAAAATATCATTTTATTTATTGGATCAAATCTGTTATTTAAAATCTTTTGATAAGATTAAATCTGTATTTTGTTTTTCAAAAGTTGGCGCATAAAATTTAGCTTGAAGAAAAATACCCCGTTTTGATTTTATTCACTTGTTTCAGCTCCTCTTTCAAAGACTTTCAGCAGTTATAAACCTACTTTTGCACTCAAGTGCGCAACTTTTGCAAAACTTTAACTTCTGTCAAAGTTCTTTCACCTCAAAACACTTTTCACGGCGTTTCAGCACAACCAAAGCATCTTTCAATTAAAAAAAAAACTTGAGCATTAATTTAACGAAACATCGACAAAAAGAAGCCCGAACCGAAAACCTGTTTGAAATCATCTTTTGCCCCGACGAAAAGCTCCGCGCCGGCAATTGAAATACACGAAATTTGCTAATTGGCCATTTGCCCGGCCGACGGGAGTCAAGTGCGTGCGCACATGACCTTTTGTGGGGGATTCAGGCACTCGATGATTTTTCGGGATTTTCCGCTCTTTTTTATTCGGCCGTTTATTGGCCGCGCACTTTTTTTTTTTTTAGCAGGACATATTGTGCGAGTGGCGCTTAATTAGAAAGACGAGTGAATCGATTCGCGAGTCAAAGAGGAGCTTGAATGACTGATCTTTTTTCGGCTCGATCTGCGCATTTCGGTTGGAGTTTCTTTATAGTGGCGTGTTTATTCAGAGTTGAAATCTGTCGAATTAACTTTGTTGATTAATCAATCTGAAAAAATTAGTCTTTTCAATTATTGTTGTTTTATAAATAATTGTAAATTAAGAAATGTCAGTCTAATTTTATAAACTTACAAAACGTTTAAAATACGATTCGTTCCAGAACTGCTAGACTCGTCAGATATGCTGCGACTTGCCTTTAGGCGCTATCATTAGACTAAATTTTAAACACGAATGAATTTCATAAATTTAAAGTTTTAATACATCGCTAAAGAAAATTTGGAATATTACTCTACAATAGCTACTTTCTCAATATAATTTTTTAATGAGTATTCGACTCCACAACAACCCACACAAAGCAATATTGTTTTTTTTACGTTAAATTCCCTCTTGGCACTTGTAAGTGCAAAGCGCAATAAATTACCTGGAAAAGCCTCCGAATCCTTACGACTGCAATCGATGCATTTCCAATTCTTGTAATCCTTCGCAATTGTACTTCGCCGAATGTTTTTTCTGCATTTCTAGAATCGGGTCAGAGCTACAACAGAGTCATTACAAAAATAGTTGCGTCACAAACGACCGCGCATGACATAACCCATCATAAACGCAACAATAAAGCAACAAGATCCGGGCCGAAAACGAGCTCCTAGTCCCATTCTCAAGTCGTCGAGACCGCAAAACTCGAGCGGTCAGCGCACTCGGCCTAATCAAGAAATCGGCGCGACAAGCCATTCTCGCATCCTTAATTACCGTACTTACTCCTCTCAGCGCGGCCATATAAGTGGGCGACTCGCGCTCTCTCCTCAGCTTCCCCCCCGTGTCTGCAACCCGTTTTCGCTCGGAGCACCTGGCGGCAGTTCCGCTGATATATGTCGCGATTTGGGGTGGGCCCTCCACAGAGAGAGAGAGAGAGAGAGAGAGAGAGAGAGAAAAAGGAGCCTCACGGGGGACCGTCTGCCTTTTTCGTGCGTCGTTCCTCGTCTTTATCGCGCGACTCCTGACGTTTATGACGACAAACGGCCGTCACCGCGAGAGAGAGAGAGAGAGAGCCGCGCGCTGCCCAATTTCTTAATAGACCGGCGTGTGCGCGCATGGCGGAGACGACCCCCCTAAAGCCCGGGCAGAGGCTCTTTCATGAATTTCGGATGCGGAAAACCAGAACGCCGCGGAATTCATTCCAGCGGAGAGAGAGAGAGAGAGAGAGAGAGAGAGAGAGAGAGAGAGAGAGCTCCCGAGTTTAATTAGTCGCGCTGCACGTGACGCGACCGGCCGAGGACAATGCCGCGAATATATTTGTTTCTCCTTTATGGGGGTAAACGATCGTTCGCCGAGGAGGATGATGGCCTTTTTTTTCTCTTTCAGCCGCAGCCGCTTTTTGGCGAGGCGTAAGAATGTTAAGGGATTTTATATCGGGGACCCGGGCTTTAGTGCTGTACTTACTTCGAGACGAATGTTATTTATAGGCGGTCTCTTGCCTGACGTGCGCGAGAAATAGAGGAGCTGATTTAACTTGCGTTTCGGTTGCAACTCTTTTTTTTTTTATTTTTTTTTTTTTTAAACAAGTGCAAAAAAGCAGCCTCGCGAGGCATCAAGTTTTTCTTTCGTTTAGGTGTTTGAAATCAAAGACAGCCGGAACAGTATAGAAATTCTATAAATTCATAAATTTATCGTTCAAAAAAAGGATGCAGCTACAAGCTTCTCCCGGAATTCGCTTATAAATCTGCATTGATAACAAAATTTAATTAACAATCTCTCCTCTCCGGCCATCACTCGTCCCAGCAAAATAGCCTTGCCCCCTCCGCTTCGCCCACGCAGCGTCTCCTCTCTATCTCTTTCTCCTCGCAAAACATAAGCCGGCCAAGCAAAAAGCTCGGCATCCCCGCACTGACAGCCGCTAACAAGAATCGAATTTTCACGGCGAGCCGTGCGCCGCTCCTCGATCGCCGAGGGAAAAAGAGAGGAGCGCGAGGCGCGCGGAGGCCTTTTACGAGCGAATCGGCCACTGAATCGAGACTCCTCCTTCCTCTTTCGATGCGGGTTAAAGCCTAGGCGCGACTTTTTCGTCCAGGAGAGAGAGAGAGAGAGAGAGAGAGAGAGGAGAGAGGAGCCGCGCGGCTGGAAACTCGAGAACGGGCCTGATTTATGCGCCTCGTTACCAACACGGGTAGCTCCGCGGCGGTTGGAATTAGCGACGCGGAGAAAGAGAGCCGGGAGCAGGTTGCCATAGTTTTCCGAGAAATTTTCCGAGGATTCCGCGCGCGACGACGACCGACGACGCTCTCTCTCTCGCTCTCGAGGCTCAAGTTTTCGAATGCATGCATAGCAGGCTAAATTATGCTCCGAAAGAGGCGGGCTGCCGGTGTGCTTTTTGGGTCGGCGAGCGACGGATATATGCTAATCAGCGTCGGTTTTCTTAAGCAAGTTCTTCGATTTCAGAGTAAAGCAGCTGATTGCCAGTTTAAAATAAAAGTTACACTAGTTCAATTTTGCTTTGCATCCGACAATAAAACAATTCGCACGCCATCGGCGACCTTATCGGTGCAGCTCTCACGACGTCTTCGCGCGTCGTCCCTATACCTCCGCTCACCTCGCCTCGATGGAAAAAAGCCGCGAGACAAGACAACGGCGGTGGACCGAATAAAAAAAAAAATAAAAAAGCGAGCCAAGACGAGACAGGCGAGGAGAAGGCAGAGAGAGAGAGAGAGAGGAGGAGGAGAAGGGCAGGAGGGGTGAACCGTGTCAGAGAGGAGAGAGAGAGAGAGACGGTCGTTGGCGACTGGTCCGACTAGCTTCGGGGTCAGTTTATCGCAAACAAATGGGTTACGCTTGTTCGGCGCCGTATTTCACCGGAATTTATTGTTTATTATTCCGGCGCTCGCTAAAGCTCTCTCGGCCCGGCCGCACGCACACGCACACACACACACGCATGCACCGGGATGATATAGAGCCGTGTTTGCCCGGAGTAGCGTTAATGTCGTTAATAGCCCCCTACACCGGTTCCACTATACCATCACCTCGCGCGGCCCGAGAGCTGCCAAAGGAGCTGCTGCTGCTGCTGTTGCGGCTGCGGCTCCCGGCTTCCAGCGGAGCGTTTTTCGCGAACGAATTGGCTGATCGGTCAAAAGTTTTAATTGCCGGCTCTCCGTTGTCGAAGTGCTAAAGTAAGTAATTGAAGCTTTGGGCGCACAGCTTGTGAATTAAGAGAACTGGTCGATTGGACTACTGGCTTTTTAAAAGTGGCATTATTTTTTAGGGCGAACCGGTGCATATTTTATTGCGTTTCTAAGTTATCGATTGCTGCTATCTTTCAAGGAATTGTTACTATTAATAGAACGTGTCTAGGTATGGTGTAATTCGTAAACTACTTTTTACTAAGAAATAGAATGAGACGCTTAAAATAACCCGGAGTGAATAACTTCAACTCTCTGTATTCAAGTGACTCTACCCAAACAAGATTCAAAGGTCAACAAGAGATTTTCTCGATTTTCCCCAATAATCTTTCTCAGAACGGAAAGTAGGTTATCTTCGCGCGGATTAGTAAACACCCCGATAACAGAGCAGAGCGCAGCAACACAACGCTTTCCCAAAACCGACGACCTTCCGAAATTCACCCCACAAATCCTAAACTCCGCAATTACCACAGCTAATTAGTCCGCTCGCGCGTCTCGCCGCGGCAATTTACAATCGAAATAAATATACTTTCCCCGCGAGCACGCGGCCCGCTTATAAAATACATAATTTACAATAACGGCCCATCGGGCCGTTTATTTTATTATTACACTAAATTTTTCCGAGCCCGGCCGACGTTTACGAGGCCCCTCTGAGAGCGAACTTCGCGCTTAAAAAAAAAAAAAAGCGCCTGCGCGCGGTGAGCGGCGAAACGTCGTCGTCGGAGGAGGAGAGCTGCTGATCGACAAGGTCATGACGTTTTAACGCGGCGGCGGCGGCGGCGGTGATGCGGAGAGGGGCGATCGGGAGATGTGTCGATAGGTAATATAAGCGAAGGCAGAGATGCGCAACGAGAGTCGGAGCGCGACTTTAATTAGACGTCAGTCCTGCGTCAAGACTTTGGTATTACCGGCTTAGGACGTTGCGGCGCCGTAATTTTGCGCAACGACGCGAGGATAATGGAGCGCTTCGTTCGTTTTGCTAATAAAGTAATTAACGAGCGGTATTGAGTAAATAATTAACGGGCTGCCTCGATTCGTTTTCTCTCCTGGAATCGATGCGCGTAACGCTTTTATTTTCAAAAGTATGTATAAAATCCCGAGGAGCCGCGCGGCTTTCCTTTCTCGAGCCATCGGGCGTTCAAAGAGATAAAAATAGATAGAGAGATAAAGGGTCTCTTGGCTCAGCCAGTTGTTTCTCGCACCCTGGGCTTGACGCTAATGCGTTCTTAATGCGCCGCAAACACGACTGCAGCCCTTTCGCCCTCGGAAAGAGAGAGAGAGAGAGAGAGAGAGAGAGAGAGAGAGAGAGCCACGCGCCCACGGATATTTATCCAATCCCGAGGAGATCGTGACGGTGACACGGCTGTTGGCACTGTCACTGCCACTGAGGGATGCGTCACGCGTCTATATACATATAAGAGTCTCCGCCCCGATCGTTGTTTGCCGTATGCAAAGTTTAGAGAGACTCCCTGCACCGAAGCGCGAAAGGGGAAGGCTCGCTTTTGCGGCTGCCGTTTTATATAGAGTGATCGGCTGCTGATTTCTTCATTTCGTTCATTATTTCATGGCTTTGTCATGATAAAGATTCAAATATAATAAGATTTTATAACGGTTATATTTATTATGTACTTTATTATCTAATACAGTAGTTAATCTTTTCTATACGACTCCTCCGGTTCCTCCATTTAAATAGTTACCTTTCAAAGCGAGCGCAATATCCTCGTATACAACTCATTACCGCCAAAGCCTCCTTCTGCCCGCGCCGCTTTGCTTCATTCGCCTCAAGCGTCGTCGAGAGCAGCCAGAGCCAGCCAGCCGCAGAACTCGTCCAGCGAAGCCTTAAATTGAAAAATTACAGCCCGGCCGCCGATAAGGCTGAAACGTCGAAAAGCAGCAGCCTCGGCCCCCGACTCGGCGCACCGAATTAAGACGAATCGCAGATTGCGATCGGGCCGAATTAATCCCGGCCGCCGTCGCCGCGGGACGTCGCGCATGCGACCTCGACATTAGGAGGAGGGCCCCGCAAGCGCGACGAAAAACCACCTCTCGGGGAAGGAAGTGGCCGCGCGTGACTCCGAAATTCAAAGCCGAGAGGGTAAGTGCCCCCGTCGACGATTTGTCTCGAGGGTCGTGAGCCGCGCTGTCGCTGCTGCCGATGGGGAAATTCGGTGCTTTCGAGTGCTTTGGGAAGGCTTAAATGCCTGGACTGGAGAAAATGATTGTGCGCGACAAAAGTTATTTTCGTTGGTAATTGAAGGCGACGCGTTTTAAGGAGTCGACTTTTCAATAAGAAGAAATATATCGCGGTAATACGAGTAAGATACGTGTGTAGTAAATAACGAGAAAGCCGACTTGTTGTGTTCGTAAAAAATTCAGCGGTAATACTACACGTTGACTCTAAAATTACTGCTTACACGGACATAATTATAAAGCAGCGGTGTCCGTCATTTCGAACACGATAAAACACCTGTCGGAACGAAGCGGACAATCCCGCAACGTTTCATCAAAGCGCCAAAAATCATGAAAATCCGTCCGATTTCAATTTCCCCCAGCAGTGGAAGAAGCCGCGGGCCGAGGGATCATTTGCAATGTAGATTCGTTTAGCGCGCCTCTTTGCGTACTTCGAAAGCTCGCGGCTCGGGTCCGATGATAATATTGACGGAATGCAGAGAGAGAGAGGGAGAAGGCTTTGCACCTGCTAATCTGGCCGTTCACCCTCTCCCCCGAGTCGCGCCGAAGGCAAATATTGTCCGAGAGGCACGCACGCGCGGCGGCTGCCGCCGATGCGCTGGCCTTGGCGGACGATCGCCGCGACGAGCAAATATTGGACGAGTATACTCGGGCCGCGAGTTCGCTGAATTATGTGGGTTAAAGAGGGACCGCCTTTTATTTTCGGGAGGCTCGAAGCTACCGGGCTTTTTTCGACTGGGCGAACGGTCGAGACGTGCTTCGGTGAAATTTCGAGACTTCGATCGGGCCTTTTTCGCGGGGTTAAAAAAATTCTTGATCGAAGTGCACTGCAAAAAGTCGAGTATTTTTATTGAATTAAAGCAGCGACTACACCTAAAACCCATCGGCTAAAAGGCGAGGCTTTTCTTCGCGCCTAAAAAGATATCCCGGCGACGACGGCGTGAAAGAAGCGCGGCGACGCGTCTATTGAATCCTTCGGCTTTCCAACAAGGCGTAACAATTTCTCAGCGCGGTTCGTCGCGGCGCTCGATCGACTTGGCTAATTGTCCTGCATTGTCATCGCGTAGGCGGCGGCGGCGGCGGCGGCGGCCGGAGAGTTTTTCGTGCCTGGCACGAGCGACCGATTCGAACGGCCGCGGCGCGCGCGCGAGCTTTGTTCCGGAGGCGATCGCGCGAAGTAATTAATTAGGCGGCGCGTCGCTCGCGGCGACTTGCACTTTTTTCTACGCCGCGCGAATGATTTTTTTTTTTTTTTTTGAGGCCCCGCGCCGCCGGAGGATCGGAGCTCTCGCGCGGTGGGAAAAAATTTCAGACGTGTTCATTGCCGAGAGCCGAAGCCGAGCTGAGTGAGTTATTATATGTATACGGCTTGTGGGAAATAGTTTTTGAGTCTGACGCGCGGACAATAATTAATAATTTTTTTAGAAAGTTTAGCTTGGATTTCTTTTTTTAACCTAATACCCACTAATTTGCTAATTGCAGTATGAAAATATAGCTCTTTTTAAATTAAATTCATTGTGAATGCCAAGTATTTTTACAATAAATATCTCGAGTACTATAGATTCGATCCATAAAGGTGCATGGATCATGCTTTGAAAACTATAATTAACAAATTGAAAGGTCCAATTCCAAGCTGAGCACATTCGCCGGACAGCCCTCAAAAATCCCCTCCTATCTATCAATCTTCAACGACACCGATATATGTAACAGCCAGTCCTCTCGACAATCCGCGCGCCTCAGTCGCTCAAAACGTCTAATTTAATAACACCGCCGCAGCTCGAGCCTCGTTGCGCAACGATATTCGACAAAATGAGATTTATTAAATTTATAATATGCCATTTGCGCAACGCGCGGATCAATTATCCCGGCGGTATTATGTACGCGCCGCCGCATCCAGGATAAATCTGATATAGCCGCGCGGCGCGCGAGGAAAGTGCCGGGCTCTCTCTCTCTCTCTCTCTCGCGAGTAATCTATACGCGCGTTCGATTCCTGATGAATGACGCTGCAATTGCGGGGCCGCCGCGGCTTCTTTTCTCCGCGCGCTGCGCAGCGCGCGTTTTTGTTTCTCCTCGCGTCGGACGTATCTGTTTGGGAAGGCGAGAGATTCTGTGTACCCGGCTTTAATTTCCCCGTTGGCTTATCTCGCCTGCCTGTACGAGATAATTATGACTCGGGCGTTCGCCGAGATTGGAGAGATTCGTCGAGGATACGTACGCATTTTGTATAACTGTGGAATACGATTTTTTCAGTTTTTATCAATATACAAAGATCCCGTTACACCATCTTCGAGTCTTAAAACAATGGCCTCGTTCGAAATTACTCGCTGAAACAACACGTCGCGGTGTCTCGCACCAATTACTCAAGGCATCGAGCAGTCGGTCGCAGAGCTGTAAAAAAAAAAAAGGAGTCGCGAGCAGCCGCGGGTTCCTGCGACGGCGGCATATCCGCGTAATAAAACACAAAGGGGGACCGGCGAGGGACGAACGTTGTGTCCACGGATGCGTGCGTTTCGCACCTTTCCGCCGACCCGCCTGTTCGCGCGTCGCGGTTTTCTGCCTCCGCGAGCTTCTGCCTGCCTGCCGCGTTTATTTTCCCGGCCTTTTTTTGCAATTAATTAACGCGGCCGCCGAGTGGCAGTCTGAAAATAAAAAAAATGAACGTTTGTCTTGCGGCGTTGCTGCCTTTACGACGAGCGGCAGCTTTTTATTGCCGCGCGGCTTTTAATGCAAGAGATGCCCCGCTTCGGGGGGGTCAAGCGGTTTGACGCGCCGAATTATTTTTAAGCCGCGTTACCAAGTTTATAGCGTACTTTGGAGGGAAAACTGACCTCCGCAGGACGGCCGCAGAGCTTTCACGCGTAAACGTGACGCTCTGTATTTACGCACTTTTATCTGGGGACTGTAACCGAGACTTATCGGTCAGGAACGTCATCTGCGCGTGTGATACATCCGTTTCTCGGAAACTTATAATCGTAGAGATAACCGCGGCACTAGTCACTCCTTTGAGCTTCTTAATCGGAAAAACTCTCCTCTGGCTTTATATGTTAATCAACAGTTAACTTAATGATATTTACCGATCGATCGACGAGCGCGCAAATCCTCCGATCGACGCGGAGTCTTTACCGATTTACCGTTAGCGAAGCGCGCAAGAAACATCGGATCCCGTTCGTGATTTATCGAAGCGGCGAGATCCGCGCGAACGAGCGAATTTACTCGCGATAATTTTTAGCACCTCGGATTAATAAACCTTCTCTTTTTTTTTTTTTTGTAATCTTCCGGCGAATCGAAAAAGTTTTATCCGATTTCGATGTCGAGGATCGATTAGAATTCTGCTTTTGTGAAAAAGCGCGGGAGTCGTCTCGGCTTTCTATCTGGATCTCGGGTCGTATATCATCGTAAACACATTTTATACCGGGCTTTCGTGCTTAACACTTCTGAAAATAGCCTCTCTAAACATACTTAAACCGACGCTCTCCCATTGTCCGCTGCACAGCGCTTTCAAGAGAAAAAAAAAATCCAGTCCACCGCCGCCATTCATGCCTCCCCCTGCTACCCAGAACTATAAACTCCACTCGAAAGGAAGGCCCGCCGGCGATCTCGAAAAATCGCCACCTCCCCCGATCCAGTTTCCCCACGAAGCCTCTCCCAGGTACGCTTTCTCCGAATTAACGCGTAAAATCGATCGGCGCGCGCGCCATAAAAATGACGTATGCCCGCGCGTCAAGCGCCTCGGGAAACGGGAAAGCCGATCATTGTCCGAGCTCCGACTTCTGGTGCAGTCCTCTTGGGTTTTATTGGCCGAGCGGCGCGGAGACGCCGTGCGGCGTAAGCACACAGCGCACACGTGGGAGCTGTTGGCTTGTCGCGCGAGCGGCAGACCGGTTCTTTTTTTTTTTCAGTAGCCGCGCCGCGGCCGTTTCGCTAATAGCTATATTTACAGGCCTGGCGTTTATTGATTTTGCGCATTAATCTCGTAGTGTTTGCCGCGATCGCGGTGATTCATTCGGGCTCGCTGATTTTCCGCGCCGGGATATTAATTGAAGGTAATCCGATGAGGTTTTGTAGTTTGCTCGCGAATGCGGTGCGTAAACTTGCTCGTGGCATCGCTATAAAAGTGCAACGTTTCGCAAAGAATAATATTGAAAGCATGCCGAAAATCAGTGTGCGTCTAACGTAAATTGTTTTAGACGGGACGAATTAAGCGTCGCACAATGAAAATTGATTGATTTCTTTTTAATAAGACAATTTTCATGCGTTATTCAAATGGAATATAAAAAATGCCAACTAATGCATCAGCTCCTACGGCTTCGATATCTTTCTCATTCGATCTTTCATCGTCGCATATGATTGGATGCGTATCTCGGCGCTCTCAAATTAAATCTGCGACTGTTGTGAGTTCGATGGGATTAAAATTATAACGATGGCGAATGCGGTATATCCCTTGAACGAGTCGCACAATTATTACTTCCCTCGAATCATTAGTAGCGCGTTGAAATATCATGAGAAATACGACGAGAGTAATAAGAGTTACCCGTAATTAATAATAATTAATAGATAAACATTGCAAAAAGAGTACATTGCATGTATTTGCAAACAATTGAAAACTTGTAACGCCTATATAGCTTTAAAGCCGCGATTATTAATGTAAGATAATTGAAGGAATTAGAGCCGCAGGGATAATTGAGAAGGTTTAATCTGGAAGCGCTGACGCGCGGCGTCGCTAATCATGCGGGAACGGCGCGCGGCTGCACACTTGTCGGAACTTGATCAACGGATACATCGTGCAATCAAGCGGCCGCTAATAAGTTTTCGCGTGGAACACCTGCTGCCTCCGATTATTATTACAGGCCCTTTCGCCCCGACGCGTTACAAACGCGCCCGATCGTCATTACACGTGTAGTCTTATTCTCGAGCCTTCGCGGCCATCAATTTTAATTACTTCTGCTCAATTGAATGTACGGGAGTAGCGCGCCAAAATCCGAGTGCGCCGCGCGCGCTTTTCTCATCGTAGCTCGCTCTCGGCTCGGTGAATAATTCAACGATCGCGCTTTTCCCTAAATATTAAAATAACAATGTGAGGAGTCGAAATTTGAATTCCGGGCCCCGAGAAAAAACGTATGCGAGCAACAATGCCGCGCGGCATTCCTACGCATCCTGAAATATGCGATACGCGCGGAGAGCGGCTTGTGCATCCCTAATTCGCTCCCAAAAATTCTCGCGGAGAGCTCGTCCGCTCTGAACTGGTTTCCCTAGCCACAAATCATCGTTCAACTATATACGCCGGGGGAGAGAGAGAGAGAGAGAGAGAGACAGAAAAAAAAGTTAAACACGAGGCGGACCTAATTTACGAGCCGAGCCGGAATCTGCAGCGCGAGAAGTTGAAAAATGCAGGAGAGATGTCCTAAGCGACTTTCACTTCTTTTTCGGGGGCCCCGAGGCGAGCGGCGCGAGGACCGTCCGTAGGGGGGCCCCGGAGGATGAAAAATTGGGACGAGCAGCGGGGTTGATCGCCTCGCTACGGGGAAAATCTGCCTTTTGCCACCTGCACGACCTTTTCTCGGGAAAGAGGAGGACGACGAGCGCGCGGCGAGCGGAGCTCGAGGAGAGTATATAGTTTAGGCGGAGTCGAGTGGATCGCATTGTGGTGTCGCGATCCGAGTTTTGATCTACGATGCTGCGGGAGCACTTTTTCAGGTTGTCACCTGTTTCGGCGAAAAGCTATTTTCGAACGTTCCGATTAAGAGCTGCGTTAATTATACGGTTTTCTACGAAGATTTTTCAAGTTAAACTCCATTTCTCTTACATATATGTATGTTGAATAAATTTTTCTCAAACTTTTTTCATAATTGTATTTATGAATTATAATGTGTAACGTCAAAAACATCAGCAATGAACATTTCTTTTCCCCTGTAAAGTAAGACGTCAGATTATGAAGGCAAATTTAATAGTAACTTCGTTAATTAGTTAAAGAATGAAATTGGTCATTTAAACTTTACAGTTTAATGCACGTTTACAAAGATTTGCATGAAAGCAGGTTAAATACCGCAAGTCTGCCACTATAATTATGCAAATTAGAAAAGTGACCCGGAGAGGTCAAGTGAAAAATTAGGGTGGCGTGTTCTATTTATGCGTAACCGCCTACACGGGAACAAGTGTTTTTGACACCCGTGGTGAGAAAGTTGGGGAAACAAAGGCCTCGTATTATGGAAATTTGAGGAGTTTGAGGACAACTTTTGGGAGATAAATGTAGTATCCAGCAGAAAATATATGATGCAATGCATATTTATTGGACGTTTTATCTCTCGTATTATACATGCAGGAGAAACGTTTTACAAATAATTGCCCTTTTATACTAATAGGTTCTGCTTCTTTTGTTTTCGTACAAAGTGGCTTGTATTATTTGGCTTATCTTTAGAAAATTTGAGCCCAAGGATTTGGGAAAGGTTAAAATAAATTGTTTGCCGACGACACATTATTCAAATTCGTTCGTTTCACATTTGACAAAACCATTTTTAATAATCCAACCTGAACCAAGCTTCCCATACAGATAGCGAATAAACGCATTAACCCAAATATGCATCGGACGAAATGTCGAAATTCCACAAAGTTATAAATAAAATTTATCGCCACAATTGCAAACCTCCCGGGACGTCAAAAAATCCGCAACGATCCTCCAGACGAAGCACCTCCGCTATTTTTACGGCGGCGCAATTAACCGCCTTCATAAAAAAGGCTTCCCTCTCTCTTGCGAATTTATACGGCCGGCAATCTAAATCGGCGATTTTTCTGCACAGCTCTCGGTGTCTCTCGTCCTCGAGAGAGAGAAAAAAAAGGCTAAGAAGCCGCGCGCGCGCGCGCGCACTGCTCCCTCTACCATAAACTTCCTACCTCGCTTAGGCGCATACCGGGGCCTCGTGATTTATCGTCTTGTCTCGCTATTAAAACCATATTCTAGCCGATCGCACAATAAAAGGCCCCGGCGATGCATATAAAGGCGCCGGGGCCTCCTACCTCCCCGTATAAATTTTGAAATATATACGCGGCTCGGGCTCGTAATTGAATTACGTAAGTTACCGCGGCGCGGACGTAACGAACTCCCGGGAGGAGGGAGGGGGAGGGGGGGGGGAAAATGCACTTAGGCTTAACGACCGCGATGAAGCCTCCGCGGCGAAGGATAACCCCGGAGGAGGAAAAAAAAAGGCCGGAGAGGCCGCCGATTGACGGATAACGATTCGGCGCGAAATTCCTGCGCGCCCGCTGAAGTATGATGACACCTTATCAGTGTTTATCTATCATCTTGATGCCCGCTGCGCTATATTTTCCGGCATAGGCTTTTTTGCGAGAGCCCGCCAGCGAGAGCCGCAGCGGAGGCTCGATAAAAATGAAGTTTTTATAATGGGTAATATTCAATTTTTTTGATCGTCGGAGGTCTGATTTGATGGATTCTCTGCGGAGGAAGAATTTTCGGAATGGGCGTTCATCATTTTTCAATATTTTTCAGAAATTTATCGATTTTCAATCCCCCCCGAGCGCCGTATAAAGTAACAGTATTAATATATTACAGTAATGGACGCGGAATTTTTTATCTGCAATATTTTTCGAAGCTTTTAAAAATTGTATAATTAAAATTTTCTATCGCCTTATCCGATTTGCTCCGACCGCCTGTAATACAGTTTCTGCATGATTTCTTCGCCTTTGCAACCGTAAGCAAAAAGTCTTATCTCGTACACATGATTATTTAAATAGACCCAGTAACGGCCCGACTTCCCCGAAAACGTGCTTACATTGACGGAACTCTTGAGTCAACATTTATACTACTGGAAGTAGCTTTGACGCATTATCTCGAGCATTGTCGAGATACTTAGAAAACTTTCCAGCGCGCCGGAAAATCGAGCAGGAAAATCGAGCGTCGGGGCCAACGGATTTATAACAATTGACTCGCGACAATAATATTCCGGTAGCGATCAAAGTGTCAGCAGAAAAACTCCCGACAATAGTCCGGCCTCTCCGAACGAGCCCACCGTAGCGGCATACCTCACCGCTAATCACAACATTTAGAGTCGGCCCGTCAAAACGGGAGCTGCCATACGAGCCGGCCGGCGCTGAAAATTTATAAAGATTTTTCGAAAAATCTTGCGTAAAGCGTCGGCATTCCTGGGCGGGGCAGCGCGACGGCAGCGGCCAGCGGCAGCCGCGCAGTAAATCACACCGGCCGGCCGGGTGGGTGTCTCTCTCTCTCTCGGCGGCTCCCGGTCGTGGCGCGTGCATAAACCCGAACTCGGCCTCTCCTGGCGCGGAGCCATAACTCGCGCCGCGGCGGTTTATTGCGATTGCAGCCGGACCGCTGTGTGTGCCCGTGCAGTGTACGTACGTCTGTGTGCATGTGTGCGTTCTGGGCTAATAAATTCCTTGCGGATTGTACCTGAGAGAGGGAAGGGAAGGAAGGCTCTCTTTCGACGTTGTCATCGTGGGCTCAGGTTTTTGGGAGCGCGCGCCGTGCTTGATAACGGTTGGCATTTTTGGGATAGGTTCGGCTTGTTGCGCGCGACGGAGAAGGGACGGTAGCCATTTGGCATGCTTTAATGCGAGACTGGGCTTTGGATTCGGTGTTTCAGAAGCGGTTGAATGTAGAAATTTATTTCATTATAAGCGAGTTAAACTTGAATTAAATTTAGTTAACCTTAAGACGTAATAATTAAGTAAAGAATTAACTATTGCTTTTAAGGATAAACAATTGACTGGTCGATAAGTTTTGAGGTCAGCTTTTATTAAATGCGACAAATCTAGGAAGCTAATACGGTGCCGACAAAACTTCTCACGAAGTTAGTGACCGCCGAGCCGAGAAAACCAGTAATTGTGTCTAATTAAATTATCGCTCATTACCCAATAATTTTCTCACGAAAAAAAAGGCGCGAAGCCTATAAATCAAACTAATAGATCCGAATGAGAAAATTATAGGCAATTTATCAATTTTTCGATAAAGCAGCGCGAGGCAGCTTAAACAAAAACAAGATTATGAAATGATTCATTAGCTCCATCCTCGACACCTTAGCCGTCCCTCTTTCCTCATTTATACTTACACCTCGACCAGTACATCACCCGATTCAAATTCGAATCTTCTTCATCCTCGGCTCGCAGCTCGGCTTACTTGCTCTCGATCAAGTTTCAGAAAGAAAAAAAAAAAAAAAAAAGAACGCCCGCCTTTTTCCATTCGGCGGGTGAATTTCGCGCGGCGGCAATCGAAATATCAATCATAAATTTCGAGAGGCGCGCGCGTTTTTTGCGCGTCCCCGTCAGGCTCGGCCGCCTTTTTCCTCCTTTTTCGTCACTTAACGCTCCGCGGAGGTCACGATTCGTCACTTCTCCGAGGAGGCGAGGAGGAGGAGGAGGAGGAGGAGGTCGACCTTGGCGAGAAGAGAGTGTCTTGTATAGTCGTCGAACTCTCCTCGCGCCTCGAGTAATTTGCCGAGAAAGGAGGTGTGTATTTGTTCAGCTCGCGCGAGCGCGCGCACACGCATATAATTAAAATTGAGAAGGGAGAGGAAAAATGACGTGTTTATTCAGTCGTAATTAAGGAACCGCGTATATAGCGGAGGGCAAAAAAGTTCTATCGGCGTCGGCTTCGATCGCATTCCGCGGCCTAACGATCTACGGTTAAGCCTCGCTGTATATAACTACATTCGCGGGTAATAAATTGCGTCGAAGAATTTTGCGCGCGAGGCGTAAAGCTACGCACTCGGGGAATTTATATATCTGTTCCGAGAGGAGTTAATTGCCGTTTAATTGAAAATATCTGTAGGAAAATTGACACGTGCGCGCGAGAAGAAAAAGCGTCGCCGCTCAACGCGCGCTTCATTATTCTCAGCCAGTGGGCTCATGATAAATCAAGCTTTGGAAATTTTTCGCGATTTTACGCTTCTCTCTTGCGCCTCCTGGCGCATAAATCAATCATTGTTTAGTAAGCGGCGAGAAAAAAAAAAAAAGAAAAAAGAATTACGATATCATGAACTGCCGAATATCTGAGTTTATTGAATGACTCACGTCACGGTGATGTCACACCTTTCTAACTCTCGCTCGAGACCGATTCCGCGCCGCTCGCTCCGATTCGCTCGCGGAGATAAGACGTCGATTTTTGGCGCGCGCGACGCCGCTTGATTTTCTCAACGAAATTTGCGCGAAACTGTACGCTCCCGGAGACCAGAAGCTGGAGAGAGCGTTGACTTTTCCCTAGTCTCGACGGAGGCTCCGCGAGCGAACGGCAAACACGAGTCATCGCCGGACTCCGAGGCTCAATGGCTCGCGAAGAGCGAGTAGTTTGCCTTTGCGCGGCTACTGGTTGTATTAGACAAGAATGTTCGAAAGGCTGGAAGAGGGCAGTTGATATTCTGCGTTTCCGATAACCGTTGTTTTGTGCGGAGGACACGGGCATGCGTTAGGTTTCCAGATTATTGACGTAATTAGTTATTTTTCACAAGTTAGATGATTTGCTGTAGAAAAGTATGACAATACCGGTGGTTAAAAATACGTCATCGACAAGTGTACGTAGTTGGCTTCGGATAAACAATGATTCTACTTGTTTGTTTGTCGCGCTATAGGAGGCTGTTTTCAAAATACTATCTAATCTAAATTTATCTATGTAGATTTGATGACGGTTCGCTTTTAAAATCAGTCCAAAACGAAAATTCTACCACGCGCGTGCATCAATAACATAGGCAATTTCTTTCAGCAGCGCAAAAGGTACATGTACACTCGCGATAAAAAAGAAAATCAAAGACGTCAATAAACCAAAGCGAATCCCCGTCGAAAGTGGCGTTCGAAAAAGCTCGCATCCCCGGTAGCTCAGATCGTTTACGGTAAAAAATAAATCAAAAGGCCCGAGCGGACGACATTGCGCGAATTACAATGACAATGGGAGCACGTAGGAGAGAGGAAGCAACTCCCGGGCGCTCGGAATCCCGCGGCGCTATGCGAGAGACGCGCGCCGAAATTCGTTAGCAGGATTGACTTTGCTTAGCGCTCTCTCTCTCTCTCTCTCGAGTGTTTAATTGGAATTCTTTCGGTTCTATTTTATTGGCGATTATGCTAAGCCGGATTTAATTGAATTTTGAATGTCGAGGCGAATTACGGGACGGTAATTTGATTGATTTGCGATGTAACTTCTGACGGCTTCCTGTTCGGGGATAAAAAAAAAAAGGAACGAAGAATTTTCTGATGTGAATTAAAATTTTAAGTCTCCTTCTATAAATAATTACGGCGGTGCTCTGATTTCGAATGTACTTTTACGTCGGCAATAATTAATACGTGTATTTTTAGAAATGTATTTTAAGACGAATGGTTTCCTTGCAAACATGTAAGGTTTTACTCTAACAAACGAGCTTGAATTAAAATAATGTCTATATACGCTGCATTATTCATTATATATAATTACAGATGTTCATAGATCCACGCAGGAATATCTTTCAACTCTTACGTTATTTGCCAAATTATATTCTCAAAAAAAAAAGAAAAATATGTATTTATCATTTGATAAAATTAATTGATTTTTAATTTACTAATCACGTTCACTCTTATGAATAAGAGAGTAAACGAGAAGACATAACTCATCGTGTGGGATATATTTGACTGATCAACATTTTACCAAGAAAACTCATTAAATTTGCATAATTACATGGTATTCTATGCATAATTCTAGTATATATTTCCATAAAAAGGGAACGCGCGACAGATTCGTATTTGAACAGTTTGTTCTATTATAAATATTTAAGCTTTTGGAAAAGAGATTTCTAGGTAAAAGTTTCGTACTAATATTTAATGTTGAAATGACACGTGTTTATTCAGCATTATATTAATTACAACATTATTTCCTGGTCAATAAAATCTTCATTATATGCATAAATTATCCAAGTCCAAAGAAAGTATTGCATTAAAAAGTTTACAGCACCTCTTATAAAAAGGCAGTACGTCGGCGGTCAATTAAATTATCCACAGCCACTTAAAAGGATGACCACGAAAACTCTTCCCCGAAAAGCCATTGTGGCCGGCTTCTCGGTGACTCGCGGCAGGTGGATTTGGGCGTAAAAGCCAGAGGGAGAGATTTGAATTCGTAATACGGCTTTGTCGAACGCTGGTAAAAATTGAATGAGACCGTTTAACGGCAGATTCATTGCCGCCTTTTTTTCACACAATCGGCCGCAGCGTATTGTGTAGACTCTCATTCATTAAATTCAAATACGGACCGACTGGCTGGCCTTTAAACGGGTTTTACGCACGTAACCGGCGGGAAAACAGCGCGTCTATTATTATTGTTTTTTTTTTCTTTCTCGAGATAGTAGCGAATTCGCGGTATATACGTACGCGGCACTTGCGATTTCAAATATTTGAACGACGCGCCGGGCTCATTCATCGGGGGCTTTTCCTTTTCTTTTTGACGAGACAATGGAAACTCGAGCGATAGCATTTTCTTTGTTCCGGCGGGCGTGAAGTTCAATGAGATTAGCGCCCGCAAGTCGCTGTTTATAAACACGCGATTTCGTGTGTATACGGATGTTAGATATATCTACAAAATTACAATTTCCGCGGCTATTAATAGAGCAAGTTTAACCAGCTATTGTTATTTTGGTAGATAGTTCAGAAAAAATTCCGATCCTCCAAACTTATACAATTTAAAAGCGTTCGCCGCGAAATTATACGCTTGAAAATTTTACCTACTTAACTTCGGTAAATCGACACATCGGCAAACCTGGCAATAAATTGCACGGCGCGCAGTGATTTAAACGACGAAAAGTGGAAAAGGAGGTCAGGCAAATGTTTGTGTATTTATTATCCGGTAGCCGGGCGCGCGATGTTTCCCGCCCGGCGCTTATACGCGGTGCGAGAAAGTCTCGGAATTATGCGCGCGTCGACGCGAGTGATCGCTCGTCTCGAAAACGCAAGTAGGACTCGAGGGTGCACTTTGCTCGGCTTTCCCTCTCACTTCTTGTCCCCTATCCGCGTTTCTACGTTTCGCACTCGCACACTTTTTTTTTTACTCTCCTTTGGGCTCTCGAATTTTTTTTTTTTTTTATATTTTCCGCGTTTTTAGTTTTCTGGTTTAACTTTGCCCGCTGCTACATCCGCCGCTTTAAGTACCTCGAAATGTAGATTAAACGCTAAATATATCGGATATATAAATTTTTCAAAGAAGTATACAGCAGACAATTTATTCGCGTACTCCGCTATCGAGTTATAAAAATATCAAGCTGGTGCATCGCAACGTTCTAAATTAATCACATGAACTTTATTAAAAAAAAAGTCAAGAAAAAAAGGACGTGAAAAAAAAATACACCACTCAAGTCCATTCGACCGGGTATACAAAAGCATAAATAAAAAGTCGATTATCGCATCGGTCTTATTCATAATCGACTTCCCCGCCTGGAAGTTCCTGGCAGCGCATCTCGAAAAAAATGAGAAAAGCCCCGATGTTCGAAGCCGCGCGTCCTCGTCAGGCTCTCTCTCTCTCTCTCTTTCGAGCCAGCGGAGCGTTAATTAGTGGTGCGCGGCAGCTCGCGATTCCACGTCGCTACAAGTGCCTCGGCGATGAGCGCCACGCGATGATCGTCATCAGCCGCGGCGGATAATTAATTGGACGCGCGCGCTCGCTTCGGTTAATCGTTACACGGCTTATTCGCTCAGAAAAGCGAGCGGTGCAGAGATCCCTCCTCCTCCTTCTCTCCTCTCATTGTCGTCGCTTTTCCGGATGATCGTCCTCCTCCCCCTTCCCCCCCGCGCAGCTCCCTCCGCGCATTACAGTCGCTAGCGACTTTTCTCCGGCGCTTTTCTCTCTGCGAGCGACTCGCGGCACACTCGTCATGGAAATCGCTCGACAAAAGCGCTGCTGCTCGCATGAGGCCTCTTTTTTTTTTTGCTTTTTTTAATTGGAGAGTGCACGAGTGCAGGTAAGATGGAGCGAGAGCGATACATTCAGCGTCCTCCCGCGGGGGGAGTGTAAGCTTTTTCAAATGTAAAATTATGTCATCCTGCGTTTATTGTACAATAATTGGATTCTCCCCGCGATTGACGGGGGGCCGACTCCTCCTTTTTTTCCTCCTCCTTGATTCACTCGCGTTTTGCGCCGGCATTGTGGGAGCTTGGAAAATTGAAGGGTGCTCGGCGAACGCAAGTACTCGGGCTCGGCGCCGAGTTTTGTTTGGGTAGCCTAATTTTCTATGGTGATTCTCGACGGTATAATGTCACGAGGTAATTTTTTTTTTTTTTTTTCAAAATTCATGCATGATTTTTATCCGAGAAAGAAGCTTTTTGAACGACGACGATGCTAATTCAGTTTACGATAATGCGACGGAGGCAAATTAGCTTTTGCAAATTGGAAACAGATTAAATGCAGAAATCATTTGCGGTTAATGCGACTTTTAAGTGGCCTCGAGAGGAGGAAAATTTTCGAAGAGGCTATTTTCGCAATTGTAAAATGACGAAGATTAAAAATTTAAAGCATATTATACAAAAGTATAAAATAAGCAGTCTTCCTTCGCTCCTCTCGCGAAAAAATCAACACGAGCATCGGCAAACTTTCAATATTGAAAACGCAGTGTGCGACTTGCATCCGTCACTCCAAGCGGCAGAACAAGACGTCTAGAGCCGCAGTCAAAGCAGGACGAAAGCGGTTCGCGAAAAAAAACGAGCGAGAAAGACACACGGAGAGGAGAGGCAGAAATAAAGGAAAAGAGTACTCGGGCTTGAGTGCGCGCGCGAGCATAGCAGCCGAAGCCAAATCGCGGAGAGTCTCTCGTCGGCGTAGGCGGCCCCGGCGCATCTACCTACGAATTGCGAAGGAGAAGAGCCAATTGCAAAACGTAAATAGTCGGAAAGGGACGAGAAAATCGGAGAGGTGCTCCGGGCCGCGCTGTTTGCGTTTAATTTATGACGTTGCATAATTAGCCGGACGATAGCAGCTGTTTGCGCACTCTTGGCTCTCTCTCTCTCTAGTCGGAGAGTGAGAGAGATTTGCTCACTTTTGCTAACGAAAGACTACTCCAGAGGCGCGGTGGTTTTCCGCCAAGGGACGAGACACGATGAATAATGGATTTGAGAGGCTTTTGTTTGTTTTTTCACGGGCTTTTCGTTGGAGCTTGATTTCGATGCTTCTGGAGTGGGATTTTTTTACTTTTCGAGACTGGGCTTTTTTTTGCTCGCGACTGGTTGAGTGACTTCTGCCGGCACTTGTTGCCACGTTTTCATGATGAAAAAATCAAGCCAGTTTCGAGGATTAAACTTTTCTTCCTTTTAACGTTCAATAATTTTTTAGCCACGGCCGACATTAACGTTACGATCGTCGTAAATACGAGCCACCTTCTTATTTGATTAGAAGTCGTAAGCCTTTTAATTGCAATTTTATACTAAATAAACTTTTAATACGCGACGCTGAATCCCCGGAAAAATTTCGTCTAAAAAAGCAGACGCGTCGTCAACGCCAAGCTGAATTTTGCGAGCGAAAAGAACTCTTGACGAATTGCGAAGCGGCAAATTTTTCCAGAAAATGATTAGCAAACATTAAAATATCGAAAGTCGCGCGTTAAAGCCAAGCGCGGCCGTCAATCATGAAAGCCCCGCGCGGAGGCGGTAAACGTACACTTCATAATCCACATACCTTTCACGACGGTTTTAAACCTCATCGCGAGCCGTCCTCCCGATATAAAGCCAAGCGCCCTTAGCCTATTACCGCTCCTCCGCGCTCCGCGCGCGCGCGAGCAAAAAGGAGGGCCGCGCAAAACTTTTACGGCCTCCTATTTTTAATTAAAACGACAAAACGCTGATTTACAGGATTCGGCGATGATGCCACACGCGCATTATTACCATCATACGCTCCCTCTCTCTCTCTCTCTCTCTCTCTCTCTCTCTCCACAAAGAGGTGTCGGTATACTCGAAGGCGAGCTCGGAGAGAGCGGCTAACTAATTGGGTACGCGCTAACGATCGCCGGTAAAACAATGGCCTGGGCCGTAAATCTTGGCCAGGCCCGGCGCCCCGACTTCCCTCTCGGCCTGGGAGAGCGGCGGCAGCAGCCAGTCTCCTCTCTCTCTCTCTCTCTCTGCTCCTCCGGCTGTCCGTGCTGGTCGCTCGTCGTTAACTAATAGCGATGTGCGAGCTTCGACGCCCCGACTTCCACGAGGTATTGCGTAAACTTCGCTATCTTGATGACCCATCTCCCTCTCTCTCTCTCTCTCTCTCCCTGCTTTCTTCGACAGATGCTCGGGGTTCGTTGATCAGGTTTAAATGCCCGCTTCTCGGGGTTCCCGGTGTGTGTCTCTTGGCCGGCGGGAGATGCGTTTAAAGAACGATCAGTCATTTTCCCTGTTTGTTTTTCGGTAGAGCGCTTCCGCGAGTGTTCCCTTTGTCTTGAGCTAATTTTGGAGGCGATTGAGGTTTCTTCGCTTCTGCTGCTTTTATATAGATAAAAGTGTGGAAAGCGAATTTATGCATTTGAACTGAAATTTATGTGCCCGTGCCAATTCATATGCTAAAACGTAGAGATAATGTATACTTGTGAAAAGGCTTCTGTTTCGTTTAAACTTTTGTTGAATTCTAAATAACACATTCAAAAGAAGTAGGGCATATTAGGTTAAAAATTCTTATTTATTGCAATTGATAACTAATGAAATATAATATTTCAAACCATCTGTGCATAAACGTTCTGTAATCTTGAACTCATCGCATTACAATATCAATTAGCGCACTTCTTATTAGAAGATTACATTGTGCCTTAATGATATAATTAAATGCACAAAAAATTCCGGTAATTCCATTTCATTAATACCGGCCTCCTAACGAGCCTAACCGCAGCGAACTAAGCTAATAAGAATGTGCGATCGAGCCGACTAAAATGCAAAACTCGTTTCGAGATTCGCAGATATCCCCGTGGCGTTCCTCCTCTCCTCGACTATTAACGTATTTGTTTTTCGTCCGCGGCCTTTTCCTCCACGTCTTTATCGTCGTAATTATAGGCTGTTGCGGCTGTATATGCGCCGCTTGTAATTTCTGATGATCGCGCGGGTATATAAGCTCTCGCGATTATGCCGCAATGTATTTGAATAATTGACGCGAGCACTCCTCCGCGATTGTTCCCCGGTGCGCATTTATTGTTTCTGTCATACTAATTAATGGGAATAATTTTGTTTTGCGGTTCGTTTGCCGATTAATCTTGTATCGTAATACGTGTACACTTTTTTTTTCGGTTATTACGCCGAGATTCGTTCGCGTGACGAAATGCTCGTTGTTCACTTTCTTCGTCCGCTGTTTATTTTAGTCATAAGTTTTATTGATACCATCGAAATTCATATTAATGCTCGTAGCCGTAATACACTTTGCCCAAAACGATTTTCTCCGATACAGAGGAAAATTTATCGAGTGCCGTCGTTTCTCCGATTGCTTTAATTTATTTCTCTCTCAATTATAAAACAATATTTATAGTCGGCATCCGTGCATTTACGTCTATCATAGACTTAGTCACGAGAATAATTCCTGGTCACGGTAGAGCCGCTCGGGAATATTTTTCGTGCATCCCTTAGGGGAGGCGCGGAGTATAATTGATTAAGGAATAGCGTGCAAATGGATTCAATTTCTCGCACACACACTGACCTAAGCGCCATATTTTAGGCAGCGTTGTCAAATTGATCGTGCATCTTAAAATGATAAATGATCCGCCGTTTAATTTGTTTTGGTAAAACAGAGCAATAATCATTAACCTTTATTGCTTCGAAGCAAAATTAATATTCTCCACGGCGAAAAATGTGGCCATTATTATATACCAGCAAACCGCTATTATTCGCTCTCGAAAAATCCGAGTCAAGTGCAGAGCAAAGGTGAAAAAGACTCTCAGCCCTCGGCTGTTCGAGCAAACAAGGCAAGGTCGGCCATCTCTCCCACAAAGGAAGTGCAGGTGTCGGTGTCGCTTACATATCCTCGTCCTCGCATTAGCCTCCCGCGCGCCCACACACGGGAAATCCGAGTAGCCTCTCGCTCCTCGTCGCCGTCGTCGGCGTCGTCGGCGGCGGGTCAACGGCACCGGCAGGCGCGGCTCCGCTTTTCCGAGAGCGAGCGTCCATCCCCCTACTACCGCCGGACGGAAACCGGCCGATGCGTTTCGAGTGTCATCCTCGTCCCTTCCGTCTCACGTTTTCGTGTTATTAGCGGGAGGAGAGGAGAGGAGGACGCGTGCCGGGCGCATGCGAAGCTTCGGGGAAAGGAAGGCCACGTGCCGGCGATTCCTTTGCATGAGATTAGGAAACCGCCGCGGGGTGGCCCCTTTGTCTCCGGGGCTCCTTTCCTCCGAAGCAGTGATACATCGGCGATGGCCGAGGAATTGATGAGCGAGAGAGGTGGGCCTTTGGCTTGCCGAGCGCGTGGATTCGAGTGATGGCTTGTTTTCCTAATGGGCTGGATGCTATTTACGAATATTGTACCCTTTGTGGAACTTGATACATTTCCAGATAGCGACGTTTGCTGCGACGTTTCTTTATTTTTTTATACCGGTGAATCAGCTGGTGGCTCGAAGAAATTGTTTGGGGAAGTAAATAATTACGAAGAAGCCGTGAGTGGGTTTATGGTGTAGAAAAACTGTAGACTCATTACTTTTCACCGATATCTGTTCGGAGAAAGCCGACGTCATTGCTTCCAAGCAACGAACCGCAAAATGACGACAATATTTTCACACTTTCCAGCCGAAAACAAGCACAAAAAATTCGGCGGCCGACTTGAAAAATCATTCGTCAACGCTCCCCGGCTGCGGCTCTCCTCGCAAAAACGCATCTCCCTCTCTCTCTCTCTCAGTCATTGCGTCGTTTATCATCCTCGCGCGCATGCAGCTTTTTATTTACAAGCCGTCGAGGGGAAGAGGGAGAGAGAGAGAGAGAGAATTTCATAGAAACCGAAATTAAAAACGATCGCCTCGCGCTTGCCATGACACGTGACTTTCCGTGCATCTCCGCTTTCGATTATACCGGGCTGGAAGGATGATGACTCAACGTCACGAAGAGAGAGAGAGAGGTGTTAACCGCCCAGTCACGGCGCAAGTGCTGCTGCCGCGGCGGGCCGAAATTTTCGATCGCTTATGCGCCCGCACGTATGAGAATCTGCCTTTTGCATAAGCGCCGGCCGTTTTCGAAATTTCAGGCCCGAGGAAGGATCATATTGGCCAGGTTATTGACGCGTCCCCCCTTCCCCATCCCTCCCCCGAAGGTTCTCTCCGCATGCAGGAGCGGGCTAAATGTTTCGGGGAGCTCCTTTGTCGATCCTGCAGTACATCATCCTTTTTTTTTTCTTTTTGTCGGGCCGTTGTCTCTGGCCCGGGGCTTTTGTCGCGGCTAAGCTGCCGTAATTATGCGCCCGATTTTTCAGGAGGTGTCAATTCAACACTTTTATTGCGCCGCCCGGATAGGCCGTGCGTGTGATTAGGACCTGTTGGGGTTTAATTAGAGACAATGTAAATTATTGAAATTTTAATTTGATTTTTGGCAATTGATGTAAATTTTAAAAGTGACATTGGAACACCACTGTATTTATTTGCAAGTGGTTCGAATTACACTATAAACTGTAAGTTCATTTTCTTGCAACAATGCAGAGTCGTATGAGACTCGAAAGAAGGACTTACGTAGGCTGTAAAAATAAAAATAAAAAAAAAACCAGTATTAAAAATTTTACCTGCGCATTATGAAAACACGGGTAATTTTCATCGATACGAAAACAAAACTTTTGTTTGCCGAATAAACAGCGCCGCAAACAGATTCGAGCCAAAAACAAGGGTGTAAACCACGTGTAATACTATTGTCATACACCAGCAAAGGCGCAAAGACAACGGATCGCTCGGGTCCCTCGGAAGAGTACCGGAACCGAGATACAAGCACGAGGAACGAGACAGGTTGGATCTGTTTTCTTTCTTCGCCAAACCATACTCAAGGGATCATCGCAGTTGACATCACGTTCGTACACATCATTATCTGCTCCGATCTCCGAGGGTCAGGTATAGTCTCGGCGAGCGTGGGTGGGCTATTTTTCCACAAATGCAAATATTGGTCGAATAATAAGGGAGAAAGTTAAGAATCAGAGGATTAGGGAAGAACTGCTGTGTGAAAACTTAATTAGATGTCTAAAGTTCAAGGTCTTTCGAGTGACGTTTTCGTGGAAAGAATAATATATACTTGCTTAATTATTAAATACTATCTGTAACATTTTTTTAATTCACGAGAAAATATTTATCTAGAATTTAGCAATTAAACAAAGGACAATTGTTTAAAGCACCTTTAAAACTCGGCGCTGCTTAATCACAGATTCAAGATCCTCCCACCAAAATCTCCCACTCGATGTCTCTCGACTCCATACGGAAAACAAGCCCGAATTGCGCGTCAGCACTCACCGCGCCCATCGTCGGCCCTCCCGCCTCATAGCTTTCCGGGAAAGTCCGCGCGCCACTCTTTATCCGCTTTCCTCCATAATGCGCGCGTGTCCCCTCATAATTCCCCACGTGCCGGGACTGTTCGATCGGCCACGAAAGGAGGCACGTAAAGCGCGAACACGGGAGGGCCCGTGTCGTCCAGCGGCCGCGTTTCCGGGATCGGGCGGCCGCTCGTTTTTTTTTTTATACACACGGCGCGCGCCACACGCACTCGCCTCTCTCTACCTGCGGGGGAGTGACGTAACCCGGGATGCGTGCAGCCGGGAGGACAAAGGGAAAAGCTCGCGCGAGGAAAGCTGAAAAGGGTCAGCGGGTGGACGGGGGCGGGGGAGGGGCCTCTTTCAATAGGATGTGAGATTTGTTTTATAATTACTTAATTGTGGGGACTCGTTTCGAGAGGGATGCGTAAGCTTGGGTGAGAGGAATGGAAATTTCTGGTTGCTCTCTGTGTTGTTGAATTTTTATAAGCAGTGCGCCAAGAATTTCAACAGGCAGGCGGGTTTAAACAAATGCAATTGACATTTCATTATGCTATTTTGTTTTATACGAATAAACTAATTTCTTAATTATTCAATGAAATTCTTTCATTTTTCTGTTACAGGTGAGTATTAAGACTTAAAAGCACTGTAATTCACAGCGCCGTTAATAGGTAAAGTATAATCTTTAATAAACTCGAATTTTTTATAAATATTTTTAAAATACAAAACGAACATTCGTATTATTCTGTCTTAATTACGCTATTATATAACATCAGCTCACGAATAAAAATCAAAACAGATGCTAAAAACTCCTCTAGAGAGAATCGAGTGCTCCTTTTAAAAACAAGCGCAAAAACGTCCGCGCCCGAATCGAATCCCAAGGCCCGGCAGGCGGCGAGCAAAAACCAGAGCGCCCGGTCCGCGGCAGTCCATTTTAATCGGGCTCGGTGTAATTATGCAAGCGCCGCGCAGATTTCCACCGGCGCACACGGACTCTCGCGCGCGGCCGCACACCTGCACGCGCACCTCGGCGTCGTGCGTCAGAGCGGCGGCGGCGGCGGAGACACGGTGGGTGCACCTCGCGGTGTACGCGTCGCGGCCGAGGGCTGGAATCGCCGCCGAGCGTGACCGTCTCTCCGCTGCTCTCCGCGGGAGAGAGAATTCGGGGCACGGCGAAGCCGCGCCGTCACGACCGATTGGCCGCCGCGCGTGTTTTGCCAGGACTTTGGAGGCAGCCTGGGTGCGGGTGATTAGCGCGAGGAAGCTGACTACTGGGTGCGTTCAGGGTTAGAGGTGGGGCTTGGAATTTGGACGAGAGCTGGGTTGGATGTTACTCGGTTTTTTGTAGAAATTTTAAGCTCGTTTTAGACGAAATTGGAAATGCCATCACTGCTCCGTTTGTTAGGGCACTTTAAAGGAAAATTTTTGTAGTAGAGAGAACAATACTAAAATAATTTGACAAAATGCTGTGAAAAGCTAATAAATTTAAATACTCTTTCAACAATGAGAATTCGGCGACCTCCCGCATTTCCCCGCACGAATATCCCCAAACAAAGCTGGACTGACGAAAAATCTCGACGCATATCGGCGAGCATTCCGATATACACGCGCCGGCCAGCCGGTGGATTTTCCGAGAACGGCGGGCCGCGCTTGCGTCTGAAAAAGCTGAGGCTCGCGGAAATGCGCGGCCGCGCGGCATACCTCCGCATGTGTGCGCGCTGCACACCGCAGAAGAGCACCTCGAGCGCGGCGCGCCGAGAGCCTCGCTCGGATCGCGTATTCCGTTTCCCGGAGAATACGACACAGCGAGTTCCAGTTACAAGCGATGTATACGGACGTATGAAGGTATGGGGCCTCGCTCTCTCTCTCTCTCTCTTTCTGCCCCGCAGCTCGACGCGCGTGCTTTTGCATCTCTTACTTTGCTTTAGTTTTACAGCTTTAGTTTTACAGCTGGATTGTATAGGGAGCGCGGGTTGAGATCGAGAAATGTGCAACTTCTGGAGCTTGAAGTTTTTTTTTTGCTTTTTGAATGGAAATTTTCATCGATGAAAGATAATTGTAGAAAAAATTCAATGTGCCATTTAAAAACGAATCTCTATACAAATCAATCGAATACTTGTTAGGCTAGAAAAAAAAATGGTAACAAAATATGTGTTAAAGAAAAAAAATACAAGTAGCTAATAATAAACAAACTATATACACCATTAAAGTTTTGAGACGATTATTAAAATAAAGAAAGAAAAAAGACCAACTCGAGCTAAAGACACACAGCAAGCAGTGCTCCTAATAACGCAACTCGCCTCGCAATTCCAGCTCGGCAAACTCGCAAAAAAGGGCAGCCTCCCTCTCTCGGCGAAGGTAAAATCGCGCGTAAATGGGAGCGCGAATAGTTGGCGCCGTGGAAACTCCGCGGAATTTCTTGCCGGGAAAATCTTGGCCGGGCGGCCGCGGGTGGAAGGAGAAGGGGGGGGGGGCGCGCAGGGCGCATAACTCGCGGGGCCTCCGGCGCCGACTATAAATTCATAAACTGCGACTTCGAAACTCTCGGCAGCGCCGCCGCCGCTACCGCCGCCGACTTCGCGACCCGGGCAAACTTCCTCTCGGCTCGGCTGCCGCAGCGCCTCGAGCTAACTCCTCGGGCCGCGCGGAGCTTAGGCGAGAGAGCGAGAGGCGCACACACAAGTTGGAGGAGGGAGTTGCTGGAACCTCGATAAATTCGCTAGCAGTTAGTTACAGCGAGAAACTCCGCTTTCGAGCCTCGGGAACGAGGAGAGCGACCGAGGGAGTTCTCCGCCGGGGCGCCCTTTTTCGCCTTTTTGTTTCGCTCTCTCTCTCTCTCTCTCTCTCTCTCTCCTCAACTTTCCTGAGAAATGATTTGGGAATATTGTCATTTTCAAATCTTGCGGGCTGCTTTAAATTGCAGGACGTTTAGGATATTAATCTATGCGACCAAAGAAGAAAAGACTGATGAAAGATATGTTGTCATTTTCAGGTAGAATATGTCTTCTATTAGACTAAACTGGAAAATTTTATAAAAAATCCTTGCATCATTTATTTGAATCGTGTACATTTTTGAAATAAACTCAAAGTTATCTCCCGCATTGGAAATGTTATATATTTTACTTCCTTAGGTCGTAAAGCATGTTTCGTGATGTAACCTCGATAATTTTTTCACCATCACGAACTTCTGCCCATTAAAACGAGTGGCACGATAAAAATTTCAAAAGCAAAAATTAAAAAAAATAAAAGAAGCTTGAGCAATCTAGCCGAATTTTTATCACTGAAACATTCGACAAAGATAAAACATTCCCCATTTTCCCGTCGCGCGTCTCATTTCAATCGTCATCTTCCTCTCCGCCCGAGGCCTCGCCCCGAAAACCCCCAAAAATCCTCCCGGCGATTAGTCGGCGGACAGTCGCCGCGGGCCACGCGTCCCTCCGTCCCGATAACAATCGTCGGCCCGCGTCGTCCCGCCGCTAATGAATGCGCGGTGCCACGTGGCGCTCGATTACGCTCCCGCGGCACGCGCCTCTCCTTTTCTTCCGCGGACGCATCTTCAAGGAAAGAGCCCGCGGCGCGCGCGGCTAATGCAGGCTCATGCATATTTCATTCGGCTCTAAACTTCCGCCCCCGCCGACGCGACGACGAGACTTTTCCGCGGATGCTGATGAGCAAGCAAGCCGCTGTCTGTACGTGGAGGGAAATGTGATTTTTCGCCGGGGGAGCTGGATGTCGGTGTTCTTTGAAAGGTAGATTTTTATGGCCGGGGTTAATTGGAATATACAATATATTCGTATTGTATGTAATGAAAGAAAAAGCGCCTGAAATTTGAGGAGACTGCTTGTAATCAAGTAAAATCGGGGAGTCTAACAGCTTCGGTAGAAAGCAAGTATCGAAAAAGAATAATAGGTATAAATGGATAGGAAGGTAGCAGAGAAAATAGCAAGCCATACAAAATGCCTTTTTTACAGTCCGCGCAGAACACAAGATGTGATAGCCGTCTTCGACGAAATTAGCCCCGCTAATATTGAATTTTTCCTTGCTCAAACTCTTCAATGGCGATTCGAGTAACTTCGAAAGCCCGCGAAGCTGATAACATCTCCTTTTCAGCATTCGAACGCAGTTCCCCCCGGCCATCTCTCGGCTCTCATATTTTCAGCTTACCCGCTCACTCTCTCGCACTTAACCATTTCAATAAAGCACACGAGAACACGATACAGCCTCTCGCGCAAAAGGGCAGTCATAGCCGACCTCGACGGCTTACTCTGCAGCGAACCGTTCGGTCAGTTCTCTCTTTCTCTCCCTCCCTCTCGTAGGTGTTGACTTACTAGCCTCGACGTCCACCTCGCAATACTCCGCCGCTGAGATTCTCATTTTAGACGTCTTAGCCACGGTCGTAATAAACGGCGAAATTCTCTTTTTTTTTTTTTTTTTTTTTTGTTTTTAGTACTCGAGAGCTGTGTGCCTGCGCTAACTGTTTTTCGTGGAAGCGAGAAAATTAAGCGGTTCCAGGTACGAGTTATACATCTCGCGATTTAGTTGGCGATTTGCGCAATTTCGAGTCCTAAGCGTTTTACGGAGGAAAACGCGTTGGCGCGGAGTTGATTATGGTACCGGCCGACGCGTTACTCGGAAAAGCAGAAATCAGAGAGCGGATAAACAACGAAATGTCAAGCTCAGCTTCTTACGGTTGTTTTAGTTCGCTAGAAAAAAGCTAGGAAGCCTAAATCTGCACTGATCTACAGCTCCGCCGCCCACATCTCGATCTTCGCGCGCCCCGAACGAATTCCCGATCGCCGTTCAAGTCTCGACTCAGAATTGAGTTTGAGCGAGATCCTATCGGCGTTAATAACTCCCAGCCTCCCGAGTTTCCCTTTCTCTTACCGGAGAAAGAGGTAGGAGGAGGAGGAGGAGCGGAAGATACGCCGCGGACGACGCTGACGAACGTCGCCTCGGAGCAAAATGTAATTTCCCCGCAGCTCTCTGTTTTCATTCTCTCTCTTTAGCGATAATTTTCCTCCCGCTCCTCGCGAAAGACGCTAAAGTGGCGCCCGCGAGAGCAGCGGCGTATATATACACGCGAGCGCGGCAGAGGCGCGGAGAAGAGATACGCGTCGAGTAGTAATTTCCAGGCTGTCACGGCCACTGCAGACTCGCGTAGGTATATGTCGCGAGAGGTGCTGCGGGAATAGGCCGCGGGTATGTGTGTGTATGTATGCGTCTCCTCGTTCCATTTTTCTTCTATCCGTCGCCTATAGTTTTCTGTTTGTCGGCTTGTTTGTTATTTGTCCTTTTTTTTATAGGCGCTTTCTCTCTCTCTTTTGCTCTGTGTGCTCTTGGGGACCTTGTTGGGCTTTCCCGCGTCGTTTTCAACGACGGGGACATTTTTCCTTGACGTTGAAAAATATTCTCTGCCTTGCTTTTAGTTTGTTTTCGGAGGGTTAACTTTAAAACGCCTATGAATAGAGCTTGATAATTGATTATAATCAAGAAAAAGTAGGTATTCTTCTTTGTAACAGTTTTTTGGTAGTAAAACAAATACAGTTCTATAAAAATCAATTACGAAACCCGAGAAATGAAAAATTACATTTGTTCGACTTATTGTAAACGTAAACTATGACTGATCGGAAGTCCTTCAATTGCGTCCAATCAATCACACAAGTGGAAATTCCTCGTAAAAGTTCAAACGACGACGCCGAAAAATCTCGGCTGGTCCTCCGCGGCGGCAGCACGTCTAACGAATCGAGCTTTCCAATTCTCGAAATCCCGGCGAAGGTGATGCCCAGAAAACAAAGCCGCCTATGGACGTGAACGCGGCTACCGGATTTCACCCCTGACTACACATCTCGAATCTCCTTCCTACATCTATCTTGCCTTTTTTTCTTTGTTTTACCTGATCCCATACCTCTATAGAATCTCGAATTCTTACATTTTTCGCGCGTAAAACACTACCAGCGCCGCTCGCGAAATTCTCCGCTCACGAAAAAAATCGACGAAAATTCACGTATCGCTCATAAAATCCTCCTGAAATCGTCCTCGAAAACCACGAATTCCTCCCGTCCGGTATTCCAGCAGCATCCCTCGGCGCTTCCTCTCGACATTCATCTTGATCCTCGGTCCGAACCACCGGCAGAGAGCATCCGCAGGCCGTTCGATCCTCACCGCGATACGACCGACTGTCGCAACTCGACCGGAATACGTATCTTCTTCTTCTACGGGGCCGAATCGTTCCGCGCTCGGGCTTCGTCCTCATCCGGGCGGCTTACATAAGAGAGAAGCGGAGGAACAAAAGAAGAGAGGGACTCTCCGCGTGTTTTCTCTGCCGGAATACGGGGGCCGCTTCCCCCGACGTATTATACGTCGCGCGTTCGTGCCGAGGCAGAAGTTGAGGAATTAATTTTCATTCCCCCCCGCGCGACCCGCCGTCGGAGAAAACTGGATTATCATGGGGCTCGGGGCTCTAAAAGCCCGACTTCCTCCGGCTAGATTGAAACCTCAGGAGGTTCGTTAGTTGGCCGGGCGAGGAAAAAAGGCGGGGTGATGAATCGCGCCGTTATATTTTTCGGCCGGATCGGGAAAAAAACGGCTTGCCGAGATTTATTATACTCGGCCGCTTTTCAAACCGTTTACGATTGATATTCAACGTTGCCGAAGAATTAATCGACTCTCCAAGTTTTTAAATAACAGCAGCATTTGATCGTTTCTTCTTCCGAGTCGCAGCCACTCTTCCAAAAGCGCGACGTCTCGGACTTGCCGCGCGATCATCCATAAAACATGATCCGTTTTGACAAGAAAACCGCGAGTAAAACATAATCTCCGCTATTTCGGTCGCCGCGGCGCTGCTTAGTCCGCCTAAAAATAAACGCGCGGGGGAAGCGATAAAATCGCGTCGCCGCGGCCCGATCGACGCACGCGCCTCTTCTTCGCCCAGCGTCTGCGCCGGGCGAACAATCGCCGTTCACTTGTCATGCTAATCGGCGAGCCCGAGAGCTCCGAGAGGCTCCTTTGAATCGGCCCAAGTTCAAGCGCTCTCTTTGTAACCCCCTGCGCCGAGAAATTAACGTTCCGTCACTCTTGACGCGCGACGCGGTTCTCTCTCTCTCTCTCTCTCTCTCTCGCTGCGTTATGGATTTCAGAGCTGACAGGTTCGACCCGCCGCTAAGGAGGCTTAATTATCGACGATGCAATTGCGAGAGGGCCCGCAATTCACTTTCCGCGCGGCTCGCAGAATTCCTTTCCAACGACTTTGGGGTAATGAATGTTAAGTCGGCTGGCTGGCAAGACCGGTAGTTGAGTTTAAGGTTCGCCGCTGTCCTCTTCAAATCAATCAACCGCTGACTTCTAAGGAACAATCCGATTTCCTTTCGAGAGGTGTACATTTAAATCTTTAAATTCAACGACATATCGGACGCATTGCAAAAGCCCAATATTCGAAGCGGCCTCGTCCCGCCGTTTCACCCGAAAAAGAAACGAGATATCAGACGCTCCCGGATAGCTTTACTCGTCTTCCTCGCGGACGCAGCTCGCTCGACGTAATCGTTAGGCCTCGGCCTCGGTCTTCGGCGTGCAGCTTCCGATGTATTTTCTCTCTCCCGAGGAGGCAAGAGGGCAGCTCGCGCGGCCTCGGGGATATAATATTGGCCGCGATGGCTAGATTTGATTTCATCCCGAGATTATCGGGAGCAGTAGCTCGCCGAGCGCGCACCCAGTCCCGCTTTGATTTCCATACAGGAAGCCCCGGTAACAAGAAACCTCCCCGGCTCCTTTCTTTCTTTCCTTCGGCCGGCTCTCTCTCTCTCTCTCTCTCTCTCTCCCTTTTTTCATTCTCCTCGTCAGCGGCGGACAGGCAGCGCGCGCGCCTCCCCTCCGCGGAGAGAAAGGAGAGAGCCCGAGAAGTGACGTGGTTTGCTTGACGAGATGTGCTGCACGCGCCCGCCTCTCGGATATTCGGAGACCGGCCGAGGAATAATAAATTTCTCTTCGAATATAATCTTTCGTCGGATGGGGGAATTGGACGTACTTGTCGGCGGTCTTTTGAGTTTATAAGGATTGAGTGCGGCGCGAGTAACCGGGTGATGGTGATACGCTTTTTAATTGTATCGTCTGCGCTTTTATAAAGTCCGGCAGATCTTGGAGATTTGTCTGAATGAAGTCAAACGGTTGTGTGCTTTTTATAAGTTATTCACAATTAAATAATTATTGAGGTTTACAAAGTTTAATACTGACAAAAATCAAAATATTATCCGGTATAAATTTGAATAGCAGTAGCATTTACTAATTCAATTAGGTTAAAGAGTCATCGCCTCTTTATTAAACACAATGCAAAACACCTGTTTAGCTCGCAATTCAGCCGAATCTTTTGACTACTACGCACAAAGCCCCGTCGAGCCAAAGATCCACCATTCTCAATCCCGACAATCCGCGCTCAAAGAGCTCTCGGGCAATTATGCAAATAAAAATATTCACCTGCCAGCGCGCGAGACACGCCATTATTCATTAACAAACAATATACCCATACCTGCCGCCGGCGCGAATTTAAAACCTCGGGGCTTTCCTCCGACTCGGGGGTCCGTCGCATCGGGAAAAGTGCGCGCGACGGCTCGCGCGAGTGGGGAAAAGTTCCTTTATGCGCCGTGGCGGGCCAACAAAACGCGTCCACGGGACCCCCGAAAAACTTGTCCCGGTCCCGCTTTTCTTTGTTGTAGCGGCTCGGCCCCGAGGATCGTTAGAAAATAGTCGGCTCACTCTAATCTCTCCCCCCCCCCTCTGGGGAAGGGGAAGATGATGCGGAATTTCGCATGTATGACCCCGGCGATTCGTTCGGGCGCCCTTCCACAATGTCGTGTCCGTCATTGTCGTTATGTATGAGTATGTACGGACTGCGCGTGCGCCGCTACTCGACGCAAGCTGGTGCCTGTCTCGCTGTATATATACGGAGCGTTACACTTTGTGCGAATGCCCCGCCGAATGTCTCTTTGTTTTCGGCTTCGAGGGAATGCCGCCGTTTTCTCGACCCCTAATTAGGCGTGTCAATGGGGTGAGACTGCAACTTGTTCCCGAGGCTTATCCGTGTTTTACCGAGTAACATTTTCCTGTTCCTGGAGTGCGCGGGATTAAACTCCTGGGTGAATAAATTTTTAACGATCTTGAGGTTTCGGAATTTCGGCCACTGTAAAATTAACGATCGAAACGCAGATTTTGAGCATCAGTCAAACTATACCAACAAATTATAAGTACAAATTATATACCAACAATTAGTGCCGCGTCCTCAAAAACTGCGCCTTAAATCAAAATTATCTATAAAATTTGACCGTCGTCGGTAGTATTGGAGCACGAGTCCGCAGAGGCTTACCCGACATAAATCTCCATATGCGAATCGAGGGCAGGAAAAAAGGCGAAGAAAGAGAGAGAGAGAGAGAGAGAGAGAGAGAAAGAGAGAGAGAGAGAGGCAGCTCGCCTGGTTTTTTCTCTCTCTTCCTACTCCCGTGTTCGTTCGATCCCTGATTCCGTCTACGTGAGCTTTCGAGGGTTCTCGTGTACATATATTGCCACGAGATGCGGGGCCTCTCTGCGGTGCGTTTCGTATTTGCGCAGTTTTCCGTGATTAATGCAGTCACGGGCCGTTTTACGGCTTTCGTAACCGTAATGAGAAAAAACACTTGTACAACGGCTCTGTACAAGTATCTCTTTATTTTTTTTCATTTTCCATTCTCCACGAGGGCACTCGCTCACGTTCCACCGTTTGATACGTCGACGGCTCGCGCTTCGAAGGAATGCTCATCCCGAGTCCCAATTCACGCGAGCGAACGCCGCCGATCGGTTTAATCAAAAGATGCTAATTTAACGACTGGAAAGAAACTCGAAATTAATTAAACGCGTCATAAAAGGCTTCGACACCCGGGCCAATCAGCCGAGCGTCGCCCGGGAGAGCTCCGCATTAATAAACACATTAACCCGCGCAATAAAGCGACATTGCCCGACAGGCGCCGCGGGATCGTCCCCCAATTCACCGATCCCGCCCTTCGTCGATCCTCTCTCCTGCATCGGCATCTGGGAAAAAATTAAAATGTACGCATTCTCTCGCAGCTCTCTCGCCATTTTTGAAAAATCGCCGCGGAAAAGGATTTGTACGCGGAAAGAGAGCCCGGAGCGGAACAAAGGAAGATCGCGAGGGGAACGACTCGCCCAGGTGCACTTTGGAGAGAGAGAGAGCGAGAGAGCGGCACCCCATTTGAGAGAGGTCGGGGGGGAAGGTCACCCCTGCTCTCCTGCGCGAGACTGATGCCTGCTCTCTTTTTCACTCGGGGGCTACACTGTGTTCGGAGATATTCAAAATTTGTAATTGAATGAATGATAAATTTAAGGTTACGAGGCTTTCGGTGCATGTAGAGTCACTTGTTCGCCGCTATCTTTGGTGGGAAGCATCGACCGTGACGTTAAGAAAAAAAAATTGATCGATTTTGGGATCAGGAAAGCGGTTCTGCTGCATTTATTGATGGTTATGGAATAGTTAATGGTGGCTTTGTTGTTTAAATGAAAAAAACACTGCTCGGATCATTAAGCAGCACGTATCTTTACCAAAAATATGTGTATCCTTAGTTCATTCGATACTAATTTTTATCCGTATAACAAATCGTTGGATATCCGACGCAATTTACACCCGAATACATTGCCTTAAAATTCCCCTAATTCTTCAAAAATGCCTAGTAATCAAAGCCAATACACTCGTTTGAAAGTTTAGACCGCGAACACCGGCAGCGGCCACTCTAAAAAATATTAGTCACCAAACACGAGCACGCGCTTACATTATTTCCACGCGTGATCGCGCGCACAGCCAAACCTGTATCTCCCCGTGCACCTTAGCGATCGTCACAATAATTTCGTTCCGCCGATTCTCTCAGTCGATCGGCTCTGTCTCTCTCTCTGTCTCTCTCCATCCGAGAGAGCACACTCCCGAATTAGCCGTCGCCTTACGAAAATATTTGCTCGCGCCGACCCCGCCGTTACCAGCCTGCATACGGAATCGGCAAATCCTCTCTCGTCGCGACAAGTGGCTAAACGCATTTCACAGCGAGGCTCGAGCCGATGAATCGGCAAACACAGCATATGTATATCCCTCGCCTACGTCCTCCTCTACATTCGTTCCGTCGCCAGCAAAAAAGCCGATCCCGAAATATTCATTATTTATAAATTCAGCCTCTCTCTCTCTCTCTCTCTCTCTCGCTCTGCGCCCCTAAGTTCTCTCCCCTCGGGGCCCTTAGCAGGAGGGGGCCTTCACGGGAACGCGGCTACCTGAGGCGTCCCGAGCCGGGATCCTTTCTCCGGGCGCCCAACTGTCTAGGACGCGCTTTTTCGAGCGCGCGAGCCCCGCTTTATTGGTCCGCGGCGAGAGAGAGAGAGAGAGAGAGAGAGAGAGAGAGCTGCCTCTTCCTCCTTTTTTTTTCTCGACTGGTCCCGGGGCTCTCTGCGTCGGCGGGAGGCCGGAGGAACGGGACGCGCAGAGGAGATCCGACGCACGAATATTGCTACCCCTACCTGGCTACCGTTCAGTGGTGCTCAGTTTTTATGGCCCGATGCCCGTTTGCGTTGGGATATAGGGAAATGGATTCTGGAGTGAGTTTGAACGACGATTTGTTTGTTAACAGAATTTTTGAAAATTCCATCAGTTTTGTAAATAAATAGGATTTATTGTCTGTGGTTTTTGTGGATACAATAATACACAGTATGAGATCATTGCTATTATTGAATTAATAGCGTTGTAAAAAATAAGATCGCGAATTGCGAAAGAAACAATGCTCGTAGTAACAAGATAATGTATGACTGTTTTATCTTCATTAGCGAATAATTTAGGTAAATTTATTCGAATTATTCTCGCGGCTACATCTCTCACCGGAGAAATAGCAGACGAATCTACATCTCAACAATTATGTAAGCGCTTCATTTATTCTTGCAGGTTTAGCAGTTTCAGCAATTTTCTTCTTTTTCGATAGAAGTATAATCTGAAAAAAAAATGTGAACATAATTATCGTAATAAAATATTTTCTTTTTTTTTGCATTATACCAAATTTCAATTCTTTTTAAAATATATAAGACGGATGACTGGACTGGATATAACTGAATAATTTTAGCACATATCATAAGTTGAAAGATCAATAAATAATTTCAAGAAGACCGTAACGATTTTTTAAGAGTCACCACAACAATTATACTTTCCAAAGAATCACCGGACAAAGTAAAATCAGAATTACCTCGACGTCGAGCAGCGAATCCCCTCAAACCTTGGTCGGTCGGCACTCTCCAGCCATGTAAACCTCGCCGGGTTTGCAGTAGGGCGTGCCGTCGATCCTGGCTCTACCACCACCGGGCGGCACCTCGTCCCCGATGTCCGACGCATCGACCGCCGCCCTCGTCGCCTCCGTACTCGTCGAGGTCGCTGCCGGCACCGGCTGCGGTCGGCCTTCCTCCCTGCCGAGGACGTTGGCGAACGCCTCGATCGTGTTCCCCGCGCCCTCGTTGATCCTTCGACCGAATTTCTCTGCCCTCTCGCCCAGGCTCCTCAGGATGCCCGCCTCGGATTGAGCCGCGGCGAGGAGGACGGCGCAGGTTAGAGCGAGGAACCGCGAGCTCTTCATGTCTTCGCGAGGCGGAAGGTGCGGACGGACTGGAGGAGCGAGGTGAGCTCGGGTTTATATTGGAGGCGCGCGAGGTTGCTGCGGATTTTACGTCTGCGTCAGGGGTACGTTCGAGAGATATGCAATCGATTTTGCTGTACGGAGAAACAGGTTTCGGAGATTTTTCAAAGCGCAAAAAATGACGCAATACTGTTTCTGATAAAAGATGCTTCTAATGTTTACGATTTTACTCGGAAATTCAGGCGCGGGCTGGTGAGTTTTCGAAGAAGAGCAGCCAGCTAGTGGCTAAGTAGCTGATGGTGCTCGTAAATTTATAGATATCGATTCTGGATAGCGAGCTTGTAAATTCGAAAAAGATAGTGTTTAACATTTGTATAATTATTTTTTATCAGTTTTACTGCTTTTTTAGTGTTTTCTTTTTAGTGCGACACCGAAATGTTTTTCATTGTAAATTTTAAAACGCTATAACATGTATCGATAAACGAACAGTATTTGAATAAAGATAAATAGGATTGAGCCATTAAGTGTATCGAAGATAGTAATATGTATTATTATTTTCAGTGATAAAGTGAATTCAGTGAAATTACAAAATATAACATTTTATTGCAAGTTAAGATTACAATTTTTTAACTCATTATATAAAATAATTAAGATTAAGTAAAAATAACTGCAATTTTTTTCTATACAATTATTTATTACTTTGCAATAAAAAAAATGAAATTGAAATAATTAACACAATTTTATTTTTAGAATCATGTCGAAAACGTGTCATAAAACTAATGAAATCACAATAAAAGAATTTAAGTCTAATTCTTATCGGTCATCGAATATAACTGTAGTGAAAATACTTCCGCTAAAGTGCTTTGACAATATAAAATTAAATCAATTTGATTCCCGAGGTTGAGCGCACGTAAGCGCATCGGTAACTTTGTACTGTAAACTAAAACTATCTCGCTTATTTCAGTTATCTCCGCTTAATCAAACCAAGACCTGAAAAACGGAAAAACTCTCCGAACGCGACTCTCTCCCCCAAGAAGATCCCCGAAGAAAAAAAAACGCGCGGGTCTTCGTCGAGCCTCGCGCTCGTAAAGAAGGTCGCGGCGCGCTCCGGCGATCCGTAAGGTTAGGTGTCTCGTCGGCAAACAGGCCGTCTGCGCACTCACACGCACAAAGAGCGCGCGGAGCAGAGTTTAACCTCGGGCCGCCGCGCGAGAAAGATCCGTCTCTCTCTCTCTCTCTCTCTCTCTCTCTCTCTCTCGCTCGTGTAAACGTCGCGCTACCGGTGTTACGAAACCAAGCAAGCTCCGGGATAGGGAATCCTTCTCTGTTTTCCGAGTTAATATTTGAACAGAGCCGTACACGCGCGCCAGCGTTTATATACCTGCGCGAGTAAAACGATATATCGGGCCCTTTTTACCCCTTTTTTTCACTCACTCTCTCTCTCTCTCTCTCTCTCTCTCTCTCTCTCGAGGCTGCAGAGCGCTTTTTTTTCGGGAAGGAATTCTCTCCCTGTTTGGAAATCGGCTTTCGCGAGCTTTTCGTGTATAGGCTTTCTTGCTCGGTAAACAGCGGCGACGGTGTTTTCTTTGGCCGGAAATTCGGAGGAATTAACCGACTTGCGAGGGTCGCGAGGCGGTTTTTGATAAACTGCAGACCGTGGAATTTTAGTTTAGCCCAAAGTAGATTTTTCAATTTTAAATAATGTATTCAGATGTACGGTTTTTTAGGATTCTTTAAGCGACGCGCGACAAAAGAAGTTATGCAAAGCAGAGAGGTTCCCCCCCCCCCCCCCCCCCC